>CAUYON010019235.1:0-18424 GCA_963573935.1 Arctocebus calabarensis | reverse complement strand
AGGGTAATTGGTGGGACCACACCTACGGTGCATCTTAGAAGGGTACAGGCGAACCTTACTAAATGTAGAATACAAATGTCTTCATATAATAACTGAGAAAATGCCAGGAAGGCTATGTTAATCAGTTTGATGAAAATAGTTCAGATTCTATATGAAACCAGCACATTGCACCCCTTGATTGCACTATTGTACACAGCTATGATTTAATAATAAAGACAATAAAAATAGAAACAACAACAAAAAAAGAACCATCACCTTCTCTTAAGCAGACACACAGAGCTTTCTTAAGGGGAGTTTAAGCTTCAGGCTACTAATGTTTAACTATGATTGTTGATCCTGGTCATCCTTATCACTGGTGAATATGACTTCCTTCTCTTTGCTTGGACAATCCCATTTAGCCATGCCATGGTTTAAAACAAAAACAAAGACGACCCCTAGCCCCTTTGATTACTGGTCCCAGGCAGGACTATAGCTCTTAATTCCCAAAAAGTGTTGGTGGAGGAGTTCAAGATACAATTTATAATACATTTCCCTCTCAGTCCCCCTTACTTTTGTCCATGGGAGAAGGAGTGACATAGTCATTGAGCTACTTCCTGCTGAGTTGGGGTGATGTTTCAGACAAAAGTTTGTTCTTATTTAGGCCATTGCTTTTTCTGATTGGTAAAGAATGCAACAGATTACCAGGTAAAAAGGAGCATAATGAACAATTACAACTGTGAGGATTGACAAGGCAAAATGGAGAATATCTGATAAGAGAGATTTTACCCCTACTTGGTGTCTAAGACCACAGTAGGTGTGGGTCCTTACTGTTGCCTTGTAAAAATATCTGATGCAGGGCTGGTCAAGAAAAAAAAAATAGGACCTCTGAATATGGAGCTATTAGTCACATCCATTAGGTGAATCCATGAGACTAGCTTCTGCAATTAAATTATGTACAGGAACATTTGCACTGAACGGTGTACACAATGGCAAGCCCAGTAGTGAGACAGATCAGCAAAAGAGGAAATCTTCACTAAGGGGTTGTTTCTGCAGAATAAATAACCAACAAGAAGTTAGCAAAAATATCGGCATTTTCATTTCCTCCTTAAACAAATACTTTTCAATCCCCTAAGGGCTGGCCCTTCCACTGGGGGCCTGTATCTTCTTTTTCTGTGGGGCACCTCTTTACTCTAAATTGGAGGTTTTACTCCACACAAATTCAATGAGGTGTGCATCGTTAGAAGCCCTTCATAAGATCCCTTTCACTTCCCTACTGTTGCCTTTCATGTCCTTGTTCCTTCCAAGCTTTAAGCCAGACCCAGTCTTTTGGTTCCAAGGGATGGAGGGATGCTTCCAACTGGGGCAGGGACCTCAAAGACGCAAACTTTGGCATGCTGGTTAGAATTTAACTTATCTGTTTGACGTATTGTTTTACTTTGTGTTCTTCATCTATGGTTATATTATCATACTTACCTCAGGGCACCAGCAACTGTCTCCCATAAACTATTTCATAGGGGCTTAACCCCACTTTTAGGAGTTACCCTTATCCAGAGGAAGACAAGTGACAATGTCTTATCCCATTTTACGTGGGATGCCAATTCGGTACCAATTTTGCCATAGTTTTCTTCAAAGTATGATTCATTTTCTCCATTTTTCCCATAGACTGAGGTCTCTGGGGTGCGTGCATTTTTCATTCTATGTGTAGAACTTTGTTTGCTTACTGAGCTACCTCTGATATAAAGGAAGACCCGTTATTATTCTTTTTTCCCTCTGATTAACTGAAGTGCTCTGGTTAAAACAATCAGCTCAGCTTCCTTCAGTCTCTATTGTTCTAGGACCATTGCATACCCAGTCCTTCCTTGTCCATAGAGCCTCTCCTGTTGGTGGAAAGCTCCCAGTCTGGCTCTGGCATCAGCTGATCTGACAGATGCATCCTGTTGGGATACACAGCCTCCAGAACCTCGAAGCAGTCATCCTGCAAAAGATCATGGCTGGTTCTCTTCAGCTGGTAACAGTGGGGAGTGACTGAGAGTAGACAAAGTCTTTAATAACAAGTCACAAGTAGCTGCTATGGCCTGGAAGCAAGGAGGTCATTGTCTCACAATACTGTCCATTTGCTGCGACAAGTATGCCACTGGCCACGGGATGTCTCCCAGCATCTGTACCGAGACTCCAAGCTTCATTCCTTGAACGTATAATTTAGATTCTTTCTGCAAGTCAGGAAACCCCAAAGCAGGGGCAACCATAAGACTCTTAGTTTTTCAAAGGCATCTTAACAGAATGTGGTCCAAATTAAGCACTCCACATCTATCCTTTTAAGGTCCTAATACATGGATTTTGCTATTAGCCAAAAATGTGGGATCCTGATATGACGGAACCCTACCACTCCTAGGAACCCATACAGATTTTTTTTTTTTAATCTTAAGATGCAAGATGACTTGCTTTTGGTCTAAAATTAAGCTGTGGATTCTCTATCTACTTTGGAATCCTAAATAAGTAACCAGCTGCTCACAAATCTGCCCCCTTTTTTGGTAATACTTTATAACAGAATCCCTTGGTCCAATTGCTATTTGTACAAGTTCCTTGCTAAGCTGTCACTAAACAAACAAACAGGAAAGGATAAGTTTAACCCTCTGAGGCAATACAGTCCAACAGTGCTGTGAGGTCATCTTAGTCACTGGATCTTGCCAGTGAGTATCACTGAGTATCACTCACATTCATGTGTACAATATCGTGAATGGCAAGTAGCTCCCGCACAAATCTATACTCACTGGTACTCACTGGTATTGGGAACTTAAATTCTGCGTGTCCTAGGGCACCATCAGCCCATATGGCCTTACTCATTTTTCTTTTTGGAAAACCTGTGGAAGAGTAGAACTTGCTTCTTGCGTGGCAGCCTCCTGTCTGCTTCACCAGGTCCTGGTATTCTCAGCCAGTCAGAGCTTGACAGCGCCCTCAGAGGTGAGCGTCTGCTGCTTCTGGAGCCCTCCCAGTGCTCCTACAGTTCACCCAGGTCCAGTGTGGCCACAGAGAATGTTGGGGTCACTGGAGTTGGAGAGGGAGCAGTTCCAGCTCTGATATAGACTCCCCAGGGCCCAGTTCCTAGGCTCCAGGTGATAAGTCCTCAGCTGCCACTGCCTGCCTCCTGGCCCCCACCTGACTCATGGAGCACGGTGAGAAGCTGGTACTGAAGGTTGAGGCAATCTCCAAGAGAAGGGAGCCCACAACGCTTCTGTCCACACAGCTTTGTGCAGGCAGCACTCTGTCAATTAAAAAGTCCACTAATCAAGTCCCTGTTGTCAGTCATACCAGGGGCTCCTATGGGGATGTCTGAATTGTAGCCATGAGTGTGGCATGGAGCCTCAGGCCCTCTCATTCATCATCTGAGTCTTGAACTCAAAAACCATTTTCTCTCCTCTGATTCTCTTAGTACCTGGATCCCTTTGCAACATTAGGCAGTTTTCTTTTCGAAGTCTTTCCTCTTTACGAGAAGCTTCAATCTGGGACGACCTTTCCTGCCCTTTCTTTTTGACTGTCACAAAAGACCCTTGGTTGGCATAGCTAACAGAACACATAGTTTCTGTTCTTCCCTAGCATTCTATTCTTTTTGAAAATTCAATTAATTTATTTTTTTGATATAGATATATATCTTTTCTTTTATTGTTTGGAATTCATTGAGTGTACAAAGAATTAGGCTGCACTGATTGTGGTTGTCAGATGGAGTCCCTATTGTAATTGTGCCTCACATTATATTCTTTAAGGCGATATCAACAGGCTGTGAGGGATTCTTGCCAACTTCTCCTTCCACATGCTGTGACTTCCTATAAATGTTCAGGGGTCTCTGGATCCATGTCAATGTATTTCTAATATGCCTGATAGATGTGTTCCAAAAATTCAGAGGGATGTCCGTTAGCTTCTTGTTGTGATTCTTCTGTCTGAGCAGCCCCCTCTGGAGGCCTGCCGGAACACACTTTGGTGATGATGTATTCTCACACTGTCTGCATCTGCATTAGGATCCCAGTATGGGTAAGTCCAATAACACTCTGCCAGCTGCCCTTATCCATGCATTCAAGCCCCTGTCTGATATTACCATAACAGAAATTGCCCTGACCCAGATCTGGGCACCTTCTGGCCAAATTGAATTCCTCACTGGGTCTTGAAAGGAAAAACCTTTCTGTTCCTGAATCATTGCCCACTGGCTATGGAACTGAAGCATGAATTCCAGTCATAGCCTCCCTAGACTGTCTGATGGTACCAATATGATGGTGGCAGCAGCAGGTGCCCTGGACCTGGCTCCAAGTACCAGCCATGGAGCTCCGGGGGGTAAAGCTGTCCCTGTTAGTGCATTCTATGACCACCTCATCAGGGGCAAACAATGGACAGGGGAGTGGGGCCCCAGCAGTGCAAGCTTAAGGACAGCCAAGCACACAGCACCTTCTGCAGGCATGGAGGAACTGGTGGGGTTGGGGAGATAAATCCATGAAATCCAACCAGGTTAATTTCTACCCAATTTATTACCCAAGGTCTGCCTATCCTTAGCATTAACTTTGTCTTAAGCTTTCAGCCTTTTTATTATGTAACTGCATGAAAGACTGTACATATAGGGTCTCATCCCATTTACCTGAACTTTGAGAAAGTAATTCCAGTTTAGAGATAATGTAATAATTTAAGGTTCCATGCAGCGGCCACTTCTCCTCACATTCCAGCATATATATTTGCAAGCAATATTACAATAGCATCATTCTCTTTTTCAGACATATGCTTATATCTATAAGTTGACCATTTAGACAAGATTCTCCTCAAGGGGCTTTCAGATGAAATTAAAGTGGAAACTCCCATATTGAAAAAAAACTCATAAATAACAACAGACACAGGGCATTTCCAACACAAACAATCTCAAATGCCAAGATCTACCAATAAATGGGGACCATGCAAACAAAAGCTAAATTCTGCTAACCCAGAAGGGCATGAATCTCTCGGGTTCTCTACCAAACAAGTGGAAACCCTACAAATGAGAAACAATATCTCCTAATCCAAAAGGGAATGAATTACCAGGTTCCCTAATTCCACACGTCCAAGTGACTTCCACCCCCATGTGTTGTCATAAACAAATGCCTTCCACGGGGCTGGATGTTTCGAAAGCCTTCCTCAAATGGGTGAAATCCAGGGTTTCAGTGTGCACTTACCAAAATAGTTGAGGCATTGTGACATCTCTCAAATCCATTTCATTTTCCTCAAGGAGGCTTGGGGTTCTCAGGAGCTGCCTTTAGTTTAGGGTGGGAAAGATGGGAGCTGCCCAGAGCTGAGCAGGCTAGAGCAGCTGCTCGGGCAGTCCCTGTCACTTTCATTGTGAAAAGACAGTGCTCCTGTTGGTGAAGACCCACAGCTTGACCTGAAGCTGCTCCCTGCCTCCTCCAGCTCAGTGGCAACTGCAGGGTACCGTTCCATCAGGGCACTGATGGGACCACACAGAGATGCCAATTTCTGTTGCTAACAGTCTGGTACTTATCCCCAAGACCAAACAAAGAGCAAGGACAAGTGCCTTGAGGAAAAGGAAAGAGAGGTTTATTAATTCATCAGCAAGTGAGAAGTATGGCACATTCTTATATTAAAGAAAAACAGAGCTTTCAAAGGGGGTTTTCAGCTGCAGGTTATCGCTGTTTAACGGTAGAACTGGTGGTGCTGGTTGTCCTCATCTCTACTGAAGATGACTTCATGCCCTTTGCCTGGACAATTCTGTTCAGACATCTCCTGTGGTTTAAAACAAACAACAAAGAACATTCCTCTGCCCTCTCATTACTGGCCCTGGGAAGGAATAGAGTTCTTACTTCCCAAAAACTGTGTGTATGGGAGGAGAGACTTTTAAAGAGATAACTTGCAAAGATTTTTCTATTCTTTGAGCCTTACTTCTGTTCCAGAGGACCCACTTTTATTTCTGTATTCTTTCCATCTCCTTTGAGGTAGTTTACCAGTGACAAAGAGTATAATGTTATTATTTATATGCTATGCATTCCCAATTCAATGGAAATGATGTGGTTCTAAGATGAATTAAGGACTCAGAGTAAAATACCATGGATAAACAGCACAGTGAACAATGAGGCTTTGTTCCAGAGGATGTCTGGGATGCAGAACAATTAGAAATAAGAGGATGGAAAGCTTACCCAAGGTGGCTAACTGAAAAATTGAAAAACAGGAAGAGGAAACTCCATGAGAAAGGTATAACTTTCATTATTATCGATCTATGGATACCAGAACTCTCTTATAAAGATACTAATGGCAGATTTCATTTAGAACAATTAACATAGCTTATCAATTTGTAGGAAATAAAACTTGGACATTAAAGAAATAACACCAGTATGTATAAGGAAGAGTGTTAGGACATTATTCCTGAGCACTAGCCAGGGCGTCAGGAGATCCAGGTTCAGTTCCTATTCTTGCTTCCATAATGTTAAAATTCAGCCAGGCATGATGGCTCATGCTTGAAATCCTAGCACTCTGGGCACCCAAGACAGGAGGATCCCTTGAGCTCAGGAGTTTGAGACCAGCCTAAACAAGGGCGAGACCCTGTCTCTACTAAAAATAGAAAAATGAACCAGGTGTATGGCAGGCATTTGTAGTCTTAGCTACTCAAGAGGCTGAGGTAGGAGAATGGGGAGGGGGGCAAGGAGATCACTTAGAACCAAGAGTTTGAGGTTGCTGTGAACTAGGCTAACACCAATGCACTCTAGCCTGAGCAAGTGAGTGAGACTTTGTCTAAAAAAAAAAAAAAAAAAAAAACCCAAACAAAAAAAACTAATCTCACTAGAGTTTATTTTATTGATTCTATTTATAGCCTCATATACAGCTGTAAGAACAGACACACAGCATGGTAGATTTTTTGCACTTAAGGGAGCAATCAACATATTTTTTAGCCAGTTTTATTCTTTCAGGTCTATAATATGAGTGCAAGTACACACACACTCACACACATTGCTTTAAATTTTAATTTCAACTTTCCAAAAACCCATTTATCTTACATAGCATGTATGTTCTGGGTTAGTCTTTTTAAAATTCTTTGACCTTTTAATTTTTTCTTTGATAAATATTTAATGATTATAATTGCATATTTTGACTACACACTTGTTCAAATTTGAATAGCATGCATTCACTCTAAATAATAAAAGTTGTGAACTTGATAATATGACAATAGGACTAATACCAATTCAATCAAACAAGTCAATATTTTTACAAATAAAAATACTGACTTCCAAAAAGGTGGGGAAGAAGCAAAATGCAGGAGTACTAACCCAAGAAGATAAGCTAAGTTTGAAAATGCATGATTACTTGGTAATGGGACCCAAGCAATCTCATTTTCACATTTAGTTGATTTTTTATCATTCTTTATTAAAATCTGAAAAGGAGACAGTTGGATGAATCAAAAAAAAGAAAAAAAAACATATATTGCTCTTTCACTCTAAATTCTTTTGTGGGTTTTTTCCCCCCAATTCTAGGTAGAGAAACTAACTATGGAGGGACAAATTTGAGAGAAAAGCTAATCTTCCTCTTGATGGTAGAAAAAAGTTTTTTGGATGTGAAGGGCACTGTTACCAATCAAGTGTGGGTTTGATTCACGCCATAGATTGTCTTGTTCAATATTGGAGATAGGTACAAGCTGATGTGACAGCACCAACACCTCTGATCTCATTTGTGAATTGTAATGGAAAGGTGAAATGGGCCCTACAAAATCTCAAGTTTGGGGAGATGAGCAAAGTAATAATTGTAAAATTTTCCTTATACTCTTAAAGAAAATGTCCCTGATTATTTTTAAAGAAACACCTGTGTCATATAATCTATAAATAGGTGTTCTGGAAGAAAGAGAGAGAGTCTATGAGTTTGGAAATCTCTAGACACAGTATATCCCTCCTTGAGACTCACAATGTAAGTTAACATACTGATGATCCTGAGGACAACTACTCCAAAGGACTCTGGTTAACAGAATGCTGCCAAACTTAATTGGCCCACTCTGCATCTAATATAGCATTTGGGCAACCCCTGGCTTAAGGTGTGAAGGGGGAAGTAAGAGAAGTTAAAATGATAGTGTAAAAATTAATAGTATAGAGAATAGTTTTCAAAACAAAATATGTAAGCAGGTTCTAAGGGAAAGTGCACTTTCTGTTCTCAGTTCTAATCCTGCATCTGGCAGCCACCTAGGAGAACATATAGCAATTGCCACAAAATATAGGGAAAAAATTTGGCTATCTTCTTAGTCCTTGGCAAATAATTTTGGTTGGAAAAAACAGAGTCAACATTCAGTTTTCTTTGATAAGCTAAGATTAAAAATACAATTTTACTAGGAAAACTGAAATTTGTTTTTCACTTCTGGAAAACTTCCTGTTTCATATTTTTATACCTCTTTTATGGGTCTCCACCATCACACTTGTTATTAAACTTTCTTCAAAGGAAAAGAATTTTAACTGGACATTAATACTAGTATTAAGAAATTTGTGTTTGTTAACTTCCCCATAGGTATAAATCTTTTACCAATTTTTATAAAACAAATATTTCTCTCCACAGTAAAGAAATTTAGGGAACCATGAAAGTAAGAGAAGAGTATTGAATGTTTTAATATATATAGTCTACTGTGAATTGGATTTATTTTTATTTTACATTTTGTAAATGTTATCCCACACATTATTCTTTATAATTTATTATTTTAAGGAAATTAAATTCTGCTATGAATAAGGATTTTGGGTGTAAAATGTGTAGAATTCATATGTGTAAATATACATACTCTCCATGTAGTGACATTGACAGTAAATGAACAAGGTTCTGTCATAAATAGATTTTACTTAGTGAGAAAACTTGCCTAGACAAGCTTTGGCAGTTCTGTTCAAATAGTATGAGTGACACAGATTTCCCAATTCACCTCCCTGGATTACTTCAGGGCAAGTTGTCAGGTGGATGTGCAATAGGAGATCAAGATCATCTTTTGTTTTTATTCTCAGCTAGACTACTATATTTGAAACTTACATTCATCTTTTACAAAATCTATAGGGAATGTGAGAGGGAGAAATAATATATCAGAAGGAAAGATGGACGCAGGACAAATGCAAGGACAAAGGGTGAACTGAAGGGCTCAGAACGCACAAGACCATGTACAAGTGCAGCCTGAGATGAGAAGTCTACCCAACAGTTTATTCCCTATAATAGCTCACCTGCATGTCTCATGAATATTCCTTAAATAAACACTTCAAAAACATTGTGTAGAGAAAAAGATATATTGTTACTTAGAAAGAACATTCCTGGCCTATGGAAAAAAGACGGGAGGCACTAAAAAGAATGAGCAGAAAGGAATGGGTGACATTCTCACTAACTCACAGCATTGTTTATTCCAGAACAGTTGCTCCCAGGGGGAAATTAAAACTTGGACTTTGATACTTGGATGCAGTGTTCAAAGTGGAACAAGTATACAGTCTTAGTCCTGGGCAACATAAAGCAGTAAGAAGTGTGTCCTTTCTGCTCTGATCTTGTTTTTTTTTTTTTTTTTTTTTTTGCAGTTTTTGGCCAGGGCCAGATTTGAACCCGCCACCTCTGGTATATGGGACTGGCACCCTACTCCTTTGAGCCACAGGTGCCGTCCTCTGCTCTGATCTTTCCCTTCACTATCTGCAATTTAGGGATGTTTTAATTTCAAGCAACAGAAAACTCAACCAAGATGGACCTTATTAAGAGAGAGAAGGAAGGAGGGATGAAGAAAGGAAGGAAGGAAGGGAGGGAAAGAACTCATTGAAATGGAGTCCAGGAACATGGCAGATTACAATTAGAGGCTAAACAGTGCTCAGTATGCTGTTCCTGTTTTCTTGTCTTCATTTCACACCTTGATGTTGGTCCTAATTATAGGCAGATTCTTGCTCCGTGATCCTAAGGAGGCTGCAAGCAACAACGGGCTGGCAACTCCCATGCTTGTGTGGTGAGGAAGAGAGGAGTCCATGTCCTAGCATTCTCAGCAAAATCCTCTAGGTTCACGCTGATTGGACAGACTAGAACATGGATAATGTCCTTGGACGCGTCCCTGCATTCAGGGCAATGTAATGTGATGAACTGATTGCTGCCGGTCGGCATTATGTACCACTCCTAAACTACTCACTGTGGTCATAAGTAGGGGGTCCTCAGATTGGCCTAATACAATCATGACCCAACCCCAGATGTGGATTCAGTTCTACCTAAACCCTACAACTGATAACAGGGGCAAAATGTGTGCCTGAGGTCACAGTGGGTAGATGTTGGAAAAACACGGCAAGATTCCGAGCCAGGCAGGAGCAGAGAGCGTGTTAGCAGCAGGCCAGGCCTGCTCATTGTAGTCTTTCCTTCCTAGAACCAAAGTTCTTGACCCCAGATATCAGTCTGGAATCTCCATTTAGGAGATGTGAAATCCAGTTGGTCTCTGGACTCATGTGAATGTATTTAATTCAGAAACAATTCTCTTGAAGGCCCACCTGAAAGACATTTAAGAGACAAAAATCTTGTTTAGAAATCTATTTACATGTATATATATGTATACACACACACACATATACACACACAAAGTGTATATATATTCAGTTGTGTTTATCAAAATCGTAGTATATAGCATCTAATAATGGATAATAAATTATAACAAGACCACTTCGAATGTAAGATGTAAATTGTGTAAAATCAGATGTATTAGCTTTTCATTGCTGCCATAACAAATCACGACAATCTTAGCAGCCTTAAACAATACCCATTAATGAGCTCCTCATTTCCATAGGTTAGAATTCTTGCATGGCATGGCAGGATTCTCTGTTGAGGATTTCACAGGCGTATAATCAAGGCCTCAGGGACTGTGGTTTTTACCTGGAGCTTAGGATCTTCTTCTCAGGTCACTGATTATTGTCAGAATTCAGTCCATCCTGTGTAGAACTGAGGCTCCCATTTTCTTGCCATGTGGCCTCCTTCATCTTGAAACCAACAATCTTGAAAGGGACATGGAATTCTTCTTACAATCTGTGTGACTTCCTCCTGTCCCTAAGGTCTTGTGTGTCGACACTGGGTCCACCTGCATAATCCAGGATACTCTTTATGTCAAGGTCCATTATATACAATTTAACCGTATTTGCAAACTTCCTCTTGCCATGTCACATAACCACAGGTGGCACAATTCTGCCTCCCACACTGGATGAGTTTCATCTCCCACGCTGGGGAAACCAGGTGGAAGTGAAGGAAGCCCACCACAGCCAGGAACGCAAGTGCGGGTTCTTCAGCTTTCACATTTCAGTAAATAACATCCCTGCATCCATTGATATATGTACATACATATGTAAATTACAGAAAGATGAAAGATGCTGAGACTTTTCATTTGTTCTGATTTAGACTTCTAAAACCTCTGTTCTGCAGACTCAGAATCAGTAATAAGGACAACTTTGAAAGAATCTGCCTGCATTTATCTTATGTTTCTTTTTTGTCAGACAGTACAAAGAAAATTAAGGTTTTTCTTCTTTGTTATACATATAATACTCAGAAGTGAAAGCTAAATTAACTTGTCAGAATTGTGGCATCTCTTTTCTTGAATTGCTATATCCACCTTCCCAAAAGATTTGAAAAAGGAAGAATAAACCTCCCCAACACCTTACTGGAGAAAGAGCACATCCGACGCGCTCTTGCTCTCTAATACTGCTTCCCATCATTACTGGGGGTGTTTTCATCCATCTGGGTGAGCACGCACTTTCACCATTTGTCAAGAAATGTCTACAGCACAGAGCACCAATTGTTCCATAAGGTAGGGCCCGTCAGGTTGCAAAGCAGCAGCAAAGCAAAGCAGCTAATTACCATGTACCAAATTCATCTTTTCAGGAAGACAAAAAAAAAAAAACTAAAAGAAATAAAGTAGTTGGCAATTCAAGTGTTGCCTGTAACTTAATTTTCACTTTCTCACTATTGACTTCTTAGTATTCTACTGTTTCAGAAAGTGATGTTTCCAGAAGCATCTCAAACACTGAGCAGATCCTCCCTAAGTGTAAGCTTTCCCTTGAGTCTGAATTATTTACCTTTGAAAGCCGCATGAATTCCTTCCAGAGACTGAGGGTGAATTACAAATTGCTTCTTCAGCTTACTAAGTATAATTCTGAGGATTTGAGAAACTTCTGTCTATTGAAAAAGGTTAACAACCTTTTTTTCTGTCTTTGACATTCACCGTCTTAAGCCTTTCTACAATACAACCAACAGAACTTAGCTTTTCTAGCTTTCTGGTACAACCCCATGCCTCCCTGATCACTCCTATACCCCAGAATCCCACGAATTTCTGTGTGTGGGGGGGCTGGGGGGTGTTCAGTATGTGCGTGCTTCTCTTGCTGAATTACCTGTACAGCTCCTTACGCTGTCTCGTGTCAGTGTTTGCGTCTTCCCAACTTGACCACAGTGTGCACAGGAACAGAGATCACTCTTACAACTTATTATTGTCAGTTAATGTAATTGGCTTGCACATTGTTCTAGCACCTTTTAAAAATAAAAGACAAAATTATCTGGTTATAAGTTCTGAGGTCCTTGATACAAAATTATTAAGATAACTCTAAAAATCCTTATCATTAATTCATATTTTTTGAGTATCTACTAGACGTGAGATGCTCCTCTGGACAAGAGTGGCTTCCACCTTATTCAGGTAAACCATTGTTCACCCCGGTCTGTCTGGTTTCATCACTTGTCTCCCAGACTGTCAACCCAGTCCTACATTCTGCTCTAAAAACTAAATTCTCATGTAAAAATGACTGACTTGATTGTCTGCCTTTGCACTAGAGAGAAGCTTATCATTTATTAGATATATGTGATACTTTTAAAGGATAAATACTTCCATAGTTTCCTTAGGAGAAAGTTTTCCTATGATTCAAGCAGTAGGCAAAGAAAATATGCCTTAAACAGAGAAAGAGAATGAGGGAATTAAAAAGAAAAAAAGCATAAACAAAGTTTCATGTCTTAGCAGGAAAGTAGTTTATAAATTAATTTGGGTTTATGTTTCTGCCACTGAAAAAATGAAACTGTAGCTACCTTAAGAAGGACCCAAATAAGTTATGTCCTGAAAGACTATTTGTAAGTTCATGTGTTCATTGGTCAAAAAGCTACTATGTACTAGGCATAGCATGCCGTCTGTTGCCGGAATGTAAAGTTGACACATTTTTTTCCTTTGGAAAAAAAAATTGAAAGAATCTGCCTTGTATTAGCATTTTGTTTATCTATGTACATTTTAAAGTGGAAGTTTCATAAGAAGAGGGACTGCGGTACGGTAATTTAAAGTGTCAACATATGTAACTATTTACTAACTTTATAATTTACCTTTGCCACAACAGTGTCTCATATAAAGGGAACCCACGCCACTCAGTTTTGCCCAGGAATTTGGAAGTTGCCCTGGTGGTTCTAAAGTTGCTGATTGGGCTGAGCTTCATTTCTCTGTGAGCAGGTGCAGGTTGGCGAAAGGCTAGCCAGTTTAGTACAGACTTCGTGCAGATGACTTAACCTTGTTCCACTTGGTTTTTCATCCTCCAGCAGAAAAGCCTGATCTTGTTGTTATGGTGGACAGAAGTGCCCCAAAGCAGAGATATGTAAGCCTCCTGGAGGCTTTAAGTCAGAACTGGAGCATCATCATTTCTGCCATATCCTCTTGGCCAAAGCAAGCCATAAGGCTATCTCAGCTTTAAGGGTGGAGAAGGGATCATCCTCTGATGAGAGGAACTGCAAAGTCACTTAGCAAGAAGTGAATATATGAGGGGAATGATTGTGATCTTTTTTTCTTTCAGTCTGCCACACTAATCTTATAATATTCCAACATTCTTGATGCAATTCAATCATACTTAACCTTTACCACATCAAGTAAAGTAAAAACTATTTAATCCAAACAAATAATTTATCATAAACAAAGGGAAAAAATAGTAAATTTGCCAATGGGTCTTGTTGAGTGCACAGTGCTAACCTTTCTTTTCCAAATGTAAATAAATTTCAAAAGCTCGGAGAGGCCAACCAAGTAAGATTTTCTTACATCTTACTTACAAATATATCTTGCTGTTTGCTTTTAAAGCTAATGTAGCAATGCAGCAATATTTTCATGTAGGGAAAATAAAAACACTCTTTCTTAGAAGATACTTAAGATTCGCACATCCCCCCTCTAAGTAAATGTAATGTAGTAATGCCTAAGTCCACCTTAGATTTCTATGAGCCCTGGGACTAACCACATATTTCTATCTGCTCATAAACTCCAGGGCTATTCCATATAATTTCAGGCTTGCAGGCCTATTGTTCCCGTCCTGTTCCCTATTGAGGAATCCTATTCCTGATTCTCATTATAAAAAGTGCACAAAAATCTTAAATTACTCAGTCCCATATTTATTTCTACATGTGTAACTAATTAGACTTAGTATGGTATATTTTTAATGAAGTACATCAGGCAATAGGCTGGAAATATTTTATTCCAGACATTTTTTTAACCATAACGAATATTTGGGATCAAGATTATTTTGAGATACCATCTTTTGTTGTTAGTAAACATATCCTCCCTGAAGAAGAAAACCTTTCACAGGGATTAAGAATAGAGTATCTCTATTGAGAAAAACATAAATTTTCAAGTCACTGGGGCTCCTATTAAATACACAAAAGAGTAAATTCTGAATCAAGTGTTCCCTTTAAAATGTCCACATGGTGCTATATGGTCTTATGCAGAACCCTGCCCTTGTAAACAAGAATGAAATGTGACCTATCCTTGGGTGCTTACCTTAAGAATAGTGTTTCTTCCCAGATTCCCAATAAAAAGTTCCTTTAGGAAAATGAGTGCTAATAGAAAATCCATTTCTTTGAAATATACTATAGCGAAAAGATTTCTTATGAAAAGCAAATAGCTATGCTAGTTAGACAAAGACTGATTGAGAAAGGGGGAATTCACAATGCCCTCGACGCTCTCCTGCTTCCAGCTTCTGATTTTGACTCCTAAGGCATTTGTATGAAAAAATTAACAGTGATAAGTCATCTGCATTAGTAGAATCCCTCTGGAAAGAGCTACTTTTTTCCAATACTGCAGTTGTTTCTAAAACAACTCGGCAATGATCAACAAAGTCATACTGGTTTTGTTCCTGTTGCTTTGATAACTATGTCAAAGAACAACAGTGGCTACTCCATGATGGGCCAGTCTGGTGGTGACAATACAAAGACGAGTTAGAGGATCTTGGCTTTGAGACTGGGCAATTTACTAAACTATCTCAATTCAGGAATTCCAAACAGGAGGCAATGAGGCCCCCATCCACCTGCTACAGATGAATGGTGTAAGCATCAAATAAGCGAATCAATGCCTCAATATTCCTAAAAGGGCTATGAAATTTAAAAGATCACTCTGATCATTAGCTAGGAGGAAGAACAATGTGGTAGGGAAAAGTATTGGCTCAGAAACCAGTGTGACCAGCTGTGGATATCCTTGGGCAAATTGTTTTAACATTCTAGTATCCTCATCGGGCAACCCTGTGAGATTGTGGTAAGAACAAAACGAGGTGCTGGGAAACAAGAATGAATAAGGCAGTGTTTGCCCTGGAGGAGTTCCCTGTGCAGTGGCATGGATGGAGATATAAAGAGTTGAAGAGGTTGTAACATGACGGACCACAGGGGACACTATGAACTCTGCTCAGAGAGCATGAAAAAGCAGTGACTCATGCAGCCAAGAGGAGTTAGACGAGTTCCACAGAGAAGAGACATTCTAGCTGGGTGCTGAAGGATGAGTAGGCATTTCCCAGACAGCAGAAAGGGAAGAGCCAGGAGATGGGCTGGAAAAATTGAGCTGCAAGGGACTTTTCATGTCATGCTGCGGAATTTGGACACAAAGGGACAGGTGCCAGCACAAATGTCTACTGATTGCGTGGAGCAGCCAGGTACAAATTTGGGATTGTTCATGTGGTTAAGAGCACATTTCCCAATCCGGCTTTCCAACCTCTCTTCTGTCCCCAGTGTGTTATCTGCCTTTCACTTGAGAGGTTTCTATGTGCTAAGAGCAGTGTGCTGGCACCAACGTGACTCTAGGTTTGTATAACGTGTAGAATGACACATGTGGGGTACATGGGGAGGAGGATGGGCTCTCAATACAATGTCAGCATCTCGTCCTTCTAATGACTGAATCTGCTCTGACCCTCAGCTCCAGTTATACCTGGTGATAAGATGAAATCCTCCCATTCTTTAACCTTATTTTTCATGGTCAAATTTTCATCACAACCACTTAGAGTTTTCACTTCAGTCCCTAAAGGAATTTTGAGTTCTTTATTATTTCTTATCAGCCACTCTGATCCAAGAGCTTGTTTTCTGCTGATAAACACCCTTGAATATAGCTGCTGAGTCATCTGATTAAATGCTGAATGTTGCCCGCTCTAGGATTTCTGCTCCTGATCATTACCAGGCACCGTTCATTTAGCAAGGAAATTTTGTACTTCTTTTTGGGCCTCACTGACTTAGGCTGCTGACTGACAGTCTTTTGCTGCACCCTCTAGACTTGACTCCATCCTAAATTCCTAAAGGTGGATTTCTCCCCATAATCTGCTTCACCCCCTCAGGTAGGTCAGGCTGCAAGGCTCAGACCCTGTGTGCAGTTCCTTCTTCCTCCTTTCCTGTTGGCTATGCCCTGCCATGCCATGTGACAAGATAATGATGCATGCTAAAAAAGGAAAACAAATAAAATGAAAAAAATTTCTCCCATGGCTCCACGGCTAGGGTGCCAGCCACATCCACTGGCGCTGGCAGATTTGAACCCAGCCCAGACCTGACAAACAACAGTGACAACTACAACCAAAAAATAGCCTGGCATTATAGTGGGCACCAGTAGTCCCAGCTACATGGGAGGCTGAGGCAAAAGAATCACTTAAGCCCAAGGGATAGAGGCTGCTGTGAGCTGTGATGCCACAGCACTCTACCCAGGCCAACAGCTTGAGACTTTGTCTCAAAAAAAAAAAAAAGAAGAAAGAAAGAAAAAAAAATCTCTTCTAGTGGGTGAGAAGTTCTCTAGACTCAGGCACTCAAAACCCCTAATAAAGCTGAAAATATTTCCCAGCAGGAAAATGTAATTGCCATGAATGCATTTACCAATACCTGTTTACCACTTTAGCTTATCCATCACAGTTAATCTATAGCATATCAAAGCTTTGAGGGCAAGAAACACAGAAAAATAAAATCTAATGATGGGCCTACAAACTTGAGGCCCAGAGTCTCTTGAGTGGAGACTGAGACAGAATCTACTATACCAAGTAAAGCAAACAATTAGTATCTTAAAAAGATTTAATTCATCCTCCCATCCTCTAATTGTTCTTTCTTTGTGTGTACCTAATAACTTTGACCAATGGCTATGTGAATTATCTGCTACAGCACAGAAAGCTGAACAACTCAGTGTGAGACCTCGCTGTTCTGATTCTTCAGGAGGAATTTCTTCCTGATCTTGCCCTTCCATAGGTTTTACTCTAGGGTTCTTTTTCTTAGACAACTCTATTCTCTAAACTGTTCCTCATGTTCTCTCTTTTTCTTTCATAGTAGCTGGTCCCTCAGTCCAGTAATATTTTAGAAATACGTTTGTTTCCATAGAACTGGCAGAAGACATGAAGGGAAAATGAGAAACTCTCTAGCATGGGGCCTGCCACGTCTGTGTTCTTAGGTGTGAATGAATGCCCATGGTGAAGGTCAGGTACAAGAACAGCTGAGGAAGCAGAAAGGTAAACAAACTACCTGTGCAGCATCTGTGTTCAGAGTAGAGGCCTGGCTATCACTGAATGGGCAGGTAGAAAACTGACTAACTAAAATGCTACAAAGCCTGTGTTAGATTCTGTCACTTAAATAATCTAGATGACTGGGAGCCAGTCCAATCTGGCCTTCAGGGCATCTGCCTGATTAACCTGGATAAATCTAATCTGTGTTTTAAATCTTATTTATTTATTTATTTTGCCCCTCCTGGCACCTCTAAAGAGGCCATCTGGTTTGGAGAAGTTACGGTTGTGTGACTGTCACCTTCCATGGCTCTTTTTCCTTTCACACACTCTTTCATTGTCCCATGACCACATTGCAGGTCCTCCCACAACTACCCAGGACCGCTCTCCCTCCCCCACGCCCTCACTTCCCCAGGAGGCTCTCCCTCCCTCGGCCCCACGCCCTCACTCCCCCAGGAGCGCTCTTCCTCCCTCGGCCCCACGCCCTCACTCCCCCAGGAGCGCTCTCCCTCCCTCGGCCCCACGCCCTCACTCCCCCAGGAGCACTCACCGTCCCTCCCCCCCCGGCCGCCCGCCCCCCGGCGCGCGCTGCCGCCCCCCCCCCCCCCCCGCCCCCCCCCGCCATCCACACCTTCGACTACCCTCTTTCCCTCCACGACGCTCTTCCGATCTGGGGAGTGTGGGGGTGGGGGGAGGGAGAGCGCTCCTGGGGGAGTGAGGGCGTGGGGCCGAGGGAGGGAGAG
>CAUYON010019233.1:0-41323 GCA_963573935.1 Arctocebus calabarensis | reverse complement strand
GATGATGCATTTATTCTGGATTATGTTTGAAGTGTTAGATGGCTAAGTATTAAAAGCATCCAAATTAAATCCTTAGCAATCAGAATACTTGCTTCACTAGATTTTGCCAACTGCCAATCATGTTGGACTGAGCTAAACTGTTCTTTCTGAAACTATTAAGGTAAATAATTAACAATAAAACTTCCTCTTATAAAGGCAAAAAAAAAAAAAAAAAGAACTCCATTTCTGACCCAACATTACATAACACATTTGCTCAATAAAATCACTTTCCAGCTGTGAAAGTCTTTACCTAAATGTTAAAAGTGGGGAAGATGCCCACTGAAAACCATCAGGTGATGCTGTGTTGACTCCTAGCTCTTCCATTTCCCTATGGGGGCACAATTAACAGTCATATTTAATTGCTCTGTGCCTCCCTTTCTCTGCCTAGAAAGTGGCATAATCCTTGACCTGTTCTTTCACTAGATTGTTATGGAGATCAAACATTGATACCTTATTTTGTGGAAGTAAAAATGTCTTTGGCAAATAAAAAGTACTGAGAATATATAAGGAATTAAAGTGACTTTCGGCTAAGCTCCTAATCCCTTCGACTAAGCCTGATGTTGTAAGGAAGGAACACTGTCTCATTTAGTCTTTAAAATGGGGCACCTTTTATTATCCCCATTTTACAAATGAGGAAACTGAGGCATATAGAAGTTAAAAACTTAGGAAGTGGTGGTAATAATGATAAAGAGTTAATACTTCCGCATGGTTTACTATGGGCCTGGCACTGTACTAAGAACTTTACATATACTAATTCATTTAATTCTCACAACAACTTGATGAAGCAGGTTTATTATTATTCTCATTTTACAAAAGAGAAAACTGAGGCACAGAAAGGATTCTACACCTAGTAGATGCCAGAGTTGGCATTGGAACCTAGGACTGACTCTCTCTCTGTTTCCCCAGATCTTTCTTAACTGTTAAATTATACTGCCCAACCATTGCTTATTCTGCCCCATCACTATTTCTCATTCTTTTGATGGATACTTACTAAGAACCTACTATATGTTATCCATTGGTCTAGGTACTGCACACCTGTAGTGAATAAGACAAAATACCTGCTGTCGTGATGCTCATATAACAAATACAAGGCAATGTGACTGTGTTAACTTGGAAAACAGGAGTCTCTACCTAGAGTAGCCCATTTTATTCAAGATCACTTAAGAGATTTTTCCTTAAGGTCTATGTAGGCAGTAAGCTATAGAGTGCAGCAATGTTTTCAACTAATGTGCTGGTTGTTTTATCCCAGAAAAAGATAACCAAGGTGCATGTGTCTTCCTCCAACATACCTGTTCACTGGATTGGCACCTGTAGCTTTGTGGTTACAGTGCAGACCACATACACCAAGGGTGGCAGGTTCAAACCTGGCCTGAGTGAGCTAACCAACTGCAACAAAAAAATAGCCAGGCATTGTGTCAGGCACCTGTAGTCGCAGCTACTTGGGAGACTGAGGCAAGAGAATCACTTAAGCCAAAGAGTTTGCGGTTGCTGTGAGCTGTGACATCACAGCACTGTCCTGAGGGCAACATACTGAGACTCTGTCTCAAAAAAAAAAGGCAAAATAACCCCACAACAAAGTACCTGTTCACAATTACACATTCCTTGTGTACTTGCTCTTTTTTTATTATTATTATTATTTTTTGAAACAGAGCCTCAAGCTGTTACCCTGGATAGAGTGCTGTTGCATCACAGCTCACAGCAACCTCCAATTCCTGGGCTTGAGCGAGTCTCCTGCCTCTGCCTCCCAAGTAGCTGGGACTACAGGCACCTGCCATAACACCTGGCCATTTTTTGGTCGCAGCCGTCATAGTTGTTTGCGGGCCTGGGCTAGATTTGAACCCGTCAGCTCAAGTGTACGTGGCTGGCACCTCAGCCCATTGAACCACAGGTGCTGAGCCTTTTTTAATATTATTAAGTCATTGTTGTATACATTAATGCAATCATGGGGTACAATGTGCTGGTATCATATACAATCTGAACTATTTTTATCAAACTGGTTAACACAGCATTCATGGCGTTTTCTTAGTTATTGTGTTAAAACCTTTATATTCTACATTCAGTAAGTTTCACCTGTACCCTTCTAAGATGCACCATAGGTGTGGCCCCACCAATTATCCTCCCTCCACCCATACTGCCCCCCCTTACCACTGTCCCCATATTCTTATCCTAAAGTTGGGTTATAGCCTCCATATGAAGGCTATAAATTAGTTTCATAGAAGGGCTGAGTACATTGGATACTTTGTCTTCCATTCTTGAGATACTTTTCTAAGAAGAATATGTTCCAACTCCATCCATGTAAACATGAAAGAGGTAAAGTCTCCATCTTTCTTTAAGGCTGCACAGTATTCCATGGTGTACATATACCACAATTTATTAATTCATTTGTGTGTCAATGGGCATTTGGGCTTCTTCCATGACTTAGCAATTATGAAGGGGGTGCAATAAACATTCTAGTATAAATATCTTTGTTATAATGCGATTTTTGGTCTTCTGGATGTATACCTAGTAGAGGAATTATAGGATCGAATGGCAGGTCTATTTTTAGATCTCTAAGTATTCTTCAAACATCTTTCCAAAAGGAACGTATTCGTTTGCACTCCCCCCAGCAATATAGAAATGTTCCCTTTTCTCCACATCCACGCCAATATCTCTGGTTTGGGGATTTTGTGATGTGAGCTAATCTTACTGCAGTTAGATGATATCTCAAAGTAGTTTTGATTTGCATTTCTCTGATGATTAAGGATGATGAGCATTTTTTCATGTGTCTGTAGGCCGTTGAGCCTGTCTTCTTCAGAGAAGTTTCTCTTCAAGTCCCTTGCCCACCTTGAGATAGGATCACTTGTTCTTTTCTTTCTAATACGTTTGAGTTCTTTATGGATTCTGGTTATTAAACATTTGTTGGAGGCATAACCTGCAAATATCTTCTCCCATTCTGAGGTCTGTCTGCTTGCTTTACTTACTGTGTTCTTGGCTGTGCAGAAGCGTTTTAGTTTGATCAGGTCCCAGTAGAGTATTTTTGATGCTGCTTCAATTGCCCAGGGAGTCCTCCTCATAAAATATTCGCCCAGGCCGATTCCTTCTAGAGTGTTCCCTGCACTTTCTTCTAGTTTCATGTCTTATGTTTAAATCTATAATCCAGTGAGAGCCTATCAAAAGTGAAAGGTGTGGGTCCAGTTTCAGTCTTCTACAGGTCACCAGCCAGTTCACCCAGCACCATTTGTTAAATGGGGAATCTTTTCCCCACTGAATGTTTTTAATTGACTTGTCAAAGATCAAATAGTGGTAAGTAGCTGGGTTCATCTCTTAGTTCTCTATTCTGTTCCACACATCTATCTCTCTGTTTTTGTGCCAGTACCATGCTGTTCTGATCACTATTGATATATAGTCTAATTAGAGGTCTGGTAGCGTAATTCCTCCTGCTTTGCTTTTATTTCTGAGTAATGTCTTGGCTATTCAAAGTTTTTTTCTGATTCATATAAAATGAAGTATTATTTTTTTAAGATCTTTAAAATATGACAATGGAGCTTTAATAAGGATTGCATTAAAATTGTATATTGCTTTGGACATTTTAGCAGTGTTGATTCTTCCTAGCCATGAGCATGGTATGTTTTCCCATTTGTTAACATCTTCAGCTATTTCTTTTCTTAGAGTTTCATAGTTCTCTTTATAGAACACATCCTTTCTTGGGTAAATTCCTAAATATTTCATCCTCTTTGGCACTACTGTGAATAGATTAGAGTCCTTGACTGTTTCTTCAGCTTGGCTGTTGTTGGTATATATAAAGGCTATAGACTTATGATTGTTGGTTTTGTAACCTGAGACACTGCTGTATTCCTTGATCACTTCTAAGAGTTTTGTAGTAGAATCTTTGGTGTTTTCCAGATCTACAATAATATCATCTGCAAAGAGTGAAATTTTGATCTCTTTTGACCCTATATGGATACCCTTGATCGCCTTTTATTCCCTAATTGCAATGGCTAAAACTTCCATTACACTGTTCAATAGCAGTGGAGACAGTGGGCAACCTTGCTTGGTTCCTGATCTAAGTGGAAATGATTTCAATTTAACTCCATTCAATACGATACTGGCTGTGGGTTTGCTGTAGATGGCCTCTATTAGTTTAAGAAATGTCCCTTCTATACCATGTTCTCACCATGAAGGGATCCTGGATATTATCAAAAGCTTTTTCTGCATCAATTGAGAGAATCATATGGTCTTTGTTTTTTAATTTGTTTATGTGCTGAATTATATTTATAGATTTACATATATTGAAAGAGCCTTGAGACCCTGGGATAAAACCCACTTGGTCATGGTGTATAATTTGTTTGATGTATTGCTGGATTCTGTTTGTCAGGATCTTGTTGAATATTTTTGTGTCAATATTCTTTAGTGATATTGCTCTATAATTTTCTTTTCTTGTTGGGTCCTTTCCTGGTTTGGGGATCAAGCTGATGTTTACTTCATGGAATGTGTTGGGTAGTATTCCTTCTTTTTCTATATTTTGGAAAAGGTTGAGTAATATAAGTACTAGTTCCTCTTTAAAGGTTTGGTAGAATTCTGATGTGAAGCCATCTGGTCCTGGGCTTTTCTTTTTAGGGAGATTTTGTACAGTTGATGCTATTTCAGAACTTGATATAGGCCCGTTCAACATTTCAACTTGCTTCTGGCTGATTCTTGAAAGGTGGGTGCTTCCAAGTATTGGTCAATTTCCTTCATAGTTTCATATTTCGGAGAATAAAATTTCTTGTAATATTCATGAAAGATTTTTTGAATTTCTGAGGGGTCTGTTGTTATTTTGTCTTTACCATTTCTGATTGATGAAATTAAAGATTTTACTCTTTTTGTCCTGGACAGTTTAGCCAAAGGTTTATCTATTTTATTGACCTTTTCAAAAAAACATTTTTTTGATTTAGTGATCTGTTGTATAATTCTTTTGTTTTCAATTTCATTCAATTCTGTTCTAATTTTGGTTATTTCTTTTCTTCTGCTGGGTTTGGGATTAGCATATTCTTCCTTTTCCAATTGCTTGAGATGTCCCATTAAGTTGTTAACTTCCTCTCCTTCCATTCTCTTGAGGAAGGCTTGCAGTTCTATAAATTTCCCTCAAAGGACTGCCTTTGCAGTATCACAGAGGTTCTGATAACTTGTGTCTTCATTGTCGTTTTGTTCTAAAAATTTGGTTATTCCCTTCTTAATCTCGTCTATGACCCATCTATCATTCAGCATAAGATTATTTAGCTTCCATGTTTTTGTATGCAGATTCCTGTTGTTATTGAGTTCAACTTTTATTCCCTGTTGTTCTGAGAAGATATAGGAAATAATTTCTTTTCTTTTTTTTTTTTTTTTTTTTGAGACAGAGCCTCAAGCTGTCACCCTGGATAGAGTGCCATGGCATCACAGCTCACAGAAATCTCCAACTCCTAGGCTCAAGCGAGTCTCCTGCCTCTGCCTCCCAAGTAGCTGGGACTATAGATGCCCACCATAATGCCCGGCCATTTTTTGGTTGCAGCCATCATTGTTGTTTTGGCGGGCCTGGGCTGGATTCGAACCTGCCAGCTCAGGTATACGTGGCTGGCACCTTAGCCCGTTGAGCCACAGGTGCTGAGCCAGGAATAATTGCTATTCTTTCAAATTTGCTAAGGTTAGACTTGTGACCTAAAATGTGATCGATTTTGGAGTATGTTCTGTGGGCTGATGAGAAGAATATGTATTCAGTTTTGTTGGGATGAAATGTTCTGTAGATGTCTGTTAAATCCAAACACTGAATGGTTAAATTTAAATCTAAAATTTCTTTGCTTAGCTTCATATTGGAGGATCTCTTCCAACACTGCTAAAGTAGTGTTAAAATCTCCAACTACTATGGAGCTGGAGGAAATCAAGTTCCTCATGTCTGTTAGAGTTTCTGTTATAAATTGAGGCATATTTTGGTTGGGTACAGAAATATTAATAATTGAAATCTCATCATATTGAGTATTACGCTTAATAGATATGAAGTGTCTATCTTTATCCTTCCTTACTTTCATTGGTTCAAAGCTTATTGTATCTGTGAATAAAATTGCAACACCTGCTTTTTTTCTGCTTTCCATTTGCCTGAAATATAGATGACCATCCCTTCACCCTGAGTCTATATTTATCTTTTAAGGTAAGATGAGATTCTTGTATTCAGTAGATATCTGGCCTGAGTTTTTGTATCCAGTCAGCCAACCTGTGCCTCTTTAGGGAATAATTTAAGCCATTCACATTAATTGAGAATATTGATAAGTCTGGTAGAATTTTGGGTATAGAGTTTTTCAAAAGTCCAGTGGACATTTTTAATCCTTTGGCCGCTGTGGAAGTTGGAATTTGATCAAAAGTTTCTGAGTGAGTTTACTTTTGTGATGGAGGATTGCACTGGTCATTATGGAGGATAGGTCTGAGAATATCCTAGAGAGCTAGTTTAATGATGGCAAATTTCTTCAACATGTAAATGCATTAAAGTATTTAATTTCTCCATCATAAATGAAATTCAGTTTAGCTGGATACCGGGATCCTGGGTTGAAAGTTATTTTATTTTAGGAGATTAAAAGCCGGTGACCACTCTCTTCTAGCTGGAAAGATTTCAGTAGAGAGATCTGTAGTTATTCTAATATTCTTCTCCTTGCAGGTTATGGTTTACTTACGTCTGGCTGCTTTCAGAATTTTCTCCTTCATATTAACTTTAGTGAAGTTAATTATGATGTGCGTAGGGGATATCTTATTCAGGTTGAGTTGTGCTGGGGTTCTGAAACTGTCTGCAATCTGAATTTCAGAATCTCTTGGCATGTGTGGAAAGTTCTCTTTCATAGTCTCATGAAGAAGAGCCTCTGTGCCTTGTGAAGCGACTTCATCACCTTCAGTGATCCCTATAAGGCAAATATTGGTCTTCTTTGAATTATCCCAGAGCTCTCTGAGAGAATGATTCATTTTTGCTCTCCATTTATCTTCCTCTTTGAAAGTTTGGGAGTGTTCAAAAGCTTTGTCTTCAATGTCAGAAATCCTTTCTTCTGCTTGGTCCATTCTGTTACTGAGGGATTCTACTGTATTTCTTAGATCTTTAAGGGCTGCAAATTCTTGCTAAAATGTGTCAAAATCTTTGGTGATTTTGTCTTTGAATTTATTGAATTTTTGAGATAACTTTTGAAATGCTCCTTGAATTTCTAATTCCAATTTTACCTCCATTCTATTGATCTTATTTGCAATCCAAATTCTGAATTCAGTTTTTGACATCTTAGCCACCTGTTTATAAATGGGATCTTTAGTTGTGTCTGCCAAATATTCCTTGGGGGGGGAAGTTGATCTACTCTGGTTATTCATGTTACTGGAGTTTTTCCACTGATTCCACCCCATGATTATTTTACAATGTTTGGCTAGATGAACAGATAAGGAAAATTTGGTTGGGGGTTCTAGAAGTAGTGATTGGCCATTCCTTTGCCAAAAGCTTGGACTGGTGTCTGTACCTTTTCCCCTAGAGCTTTTCCAAGTACCTGTACAGTGCTACATCATGAGAAACAGGGGCCTTCTTGGTGTGGTGGGGCTAAGTGGCTCTGTCTTATTTTCAGCTAGTTTCTGTCTTACCCTGGTGAATCAGTTACTCTGGGTTGAAGTCTCAGCTGTGGAGAAATACCAGCAATTAAGTCACCCCACCCCCACAGGCAACAAATGGAAAAGGAAAATCAAACCTTCCTACAACCACACACCCAGGGTACCATTTTGGATAGTCCTCGGGTGATTGGCCTAGTTCAAGAGGTACAAATCAATTGTCCTAGTCAGTACCAGTCTCAGGTGGGAGAGTTCAAAAGGTCTCTGGCAACTAGATAGCAGGGGTCTGCAGGCAGCTCAAGTATAACTCGCTCTGGTGCTCCATGAGGTCAGAGTAAATTAGTCCAGGAAGATTAATGCCTCCTTCCCCACCTTGCACCTCTGTCACACCCAGTCACTGGTAACCCTGAAGGGCTGTGATCCAGTTTCTTCCAATGAGCAGATGCTCCAGGGGTTTGCGCCTGCCTGAGTCACAGGGAGATCTATGTCTCCTCAGCCAGGCTGCCACTCTCTACCACTATCCAGCAGGGGGAGGTGAGGCCTGACAACCTCAGGTGCTTAATGGGGGCTGGGGTATTTTATGCAGTTCAAATCCTGCCCCTGATTGATGTTGCTGACAGAACAGAACAACTTCACAGAATTTGTGTCTCTCCCAGCTATATTCCCCTGCAGATCAGACACTATTTGAGCAACTTAGCCCTGTCAGTGCCACTGTCTGGTCTCGGCTGCCATTTGTGTTGGGGTGAACAGTCAGAGCTCGGCACTCACTGTCAGTTCCAGCCTCTGGCTACCTGTCTTTGTCTCAGCTATGATCTCCTGAGGGCCGGGTGCATCTGAGGCTCAGTAAAGCAGTCCTCTGGGTCAGCCCCACCTTGGGAGTCTGCTGTCTCTGTGTACATGTACTCTAGTCCCCCCACTCCTCCCTGGCCAGTCCCACCTCAGGCATACCCTTTACTCACAGGGCCTGCATTTCTGTCCAGAGAGAAGATGCCCGGCTTCCTCTGATTGCCCAGAGAGACTGGGCATGTCCTTTCAAAATATCCCTAGGGGTGTGAGCCCTATTATTTCCGCTGCTGCAGCTGCTGCTCTGTGCCTTGGGGCACTGCCATTCCTGTATGATTCCCTCTCAGTTGACTGTCCTCTCCTTTCTCCCTTGCCAGAGAATCAGCACAGATCAGCAACAGCCCATGCCCCATCCACACCCCTTGAGACAATACCCAAGAATCTGGACTCCATGGGGGACAGGCTTCCAGACCTCAGGGTGGAGTGGAGGGGAGTGCTGGGAGTTCAGAATTGCAGGTAGAGAATATGTACAGTTTTAAACAGTTTTATGCCTGGCAGGAGAGTGCCACGGCACCCTCGTAGGGGAAGGAGGTTCAGTTTTTAGAGGGTCTCTCCTTGGGATAAAATGGGAGGATATTTGAACTCTTCTCACTTGTTTGTATGGAGTGTACTGTGAGCCATTCTCATGGGGGAGGGGACTCTCATCCACTTGGCAATGGATTTTGTACCTTTTGTTTGTATCCTTGGGGTCGCAGCTCACCTCAGTAGGGTTGATGTGCATTCTTCAACTTTCTCTCTTGGTTCAGATCTGAACCAATGACCTTCTTACTAAACTTCTGTCCTTTAACGCTCCTTCTGGATGGGAGCCTCTGTGGAAAGCTGGCTCCAGTTGGCCATCTTGCCTCGACCCCCTGTGTACTGGCTTTTATTGAACCTCCCTGTCTTTTCAATCTCAGTTGTCCTAAGGGCAGGTGGTCCCAGCACCTCTTTGTTGAGGAGAGTCAGAACTCCCTAATGCTTGTTCAGGAAAGACTGGGTCCAAACAGACCACAAGACACTTGCTTATGATGCTCAGAGCTGCTACAGGATGAAGCCTACGAAGAGAAGAGGATACATCCAGAAAGCCACAGAGAAGCGAGCCAGACCCTGCTGTGCCTTGTGTGGAGCTTGGCTACTTGAGGATTTGTTATACAAGATAATAATCTCCTCGTGGCTTAGGCAATGCTCAGTTGGATCTGTTGCAGCTAAAAGTATCCTCACCAATATAGCATCCCAAAGACCTCTTTGTTATTAAGAATATGTATGCCTGTGACTCTGTGCTGTAAACCACCCCATTTCCCAGAAGTGGAACTCTCTCACAAGCCAATGAAATTCTCAGTCTTTTTGGTCAAATACCCTCTGTCTGCCCTCTTCTTTTTCTTAGTTTTATCCCCTTAAGCCTAAAGACACTTGGTACATAGAAATCACTCTAGCATTACCGAAAGCATTTTGTAAAGCTGCTTGATGCTGACTGGAGACACTTGAAGAGAAAACAATGCTTTGAACTAAAGCATGTTTCTCTGTGTTATTGAATAACACATAAATAAGACCCACTTAGCCATATACCCACATGTTATTCACCCATCTAGCTGCTTTGTTGAGTGCCCAAATGCTTCTGGGGGCCTCCTGCACACTTCTTTCTTTCCCATTCCCTTCCTTGATTACATTCAAAAGAACTAAAAACAAACAAGGCATGTTAATTATTGAGGGTTATTCATTATTTTGTTCAAAGCCTCAAAGCTCTAAAGTATCAGAACAATTTATCTTCTGAATTCATTCACCACAGTTACAAACCAGCCAATGTGGAAACCATCTTTAATACTTGCTAAAAATATTCCTACACTATAAATTGTAGTGTCCTGGAGCACTGTTATGAGATCATCCTGTGGGGTGTAGGAAACAATTAAGTCTATTTCAAAAGACACCCAGAGAAGACTGCTTAGGAGTTAGGAAGGCCAATCAATTCCCAAAAAACTTAATGTTGAAATTTCACTTGCATATCCCAGGAGGACAGTGTCTTCTGCTTTGTCAAATCCAGAAACCAGATTTATTCATTTTTACATGGCAGGTCCAGAAAGTGCAGGGAATAATAAAAGCAATACTCATACAGTAGCCAAATGGTTTAACAAATGCTAACATTTTGCCATATTGTACTGCATATAATGATGAATACCTTTATTTGACTCACGAAATAAATTGTTAAATCAAACCAATAGTCTCATTCACATTTTCCCGTTTAAGGGATATTTACAATTAAACCTTTCATTTCTGAGCCTTTTGCAACCATGATTTCAAAAGGCAAGAGTTGGGGCCAAGAATAGACCATAAATGCCCCAAATGGGAATTCAATAAGGCTTCTCTGCCTTCATGGGTCTAGGCACTGCAGGTCCACTTGGGTCATGTCTGGTGAGAGAGTCTATATGGGACATTCATATGAGACATTAAGAGAGGTAAATGAAGCATCGAAGTGGCTAAATCTGATCATCACGAGCTTCAGGAAGACTAGAATTCTAAAGTTATTGGCCGTGTTTCATTGATTTCTTTTTATGCATACATATTCTGAGTTTGCATTTTATAAATATCTTCATTTTAAGTAATGTGCATACACAGTTTGAATTGCAGAGGTTCAGAAACTGAACTCCTACCTGTCTTCTATTTAATTAACCCTCACAGTCGCATCTAACCACTGCAGGGCTTGAACAACTTTCTTGCAAATATGAACATAATAATAAAGTTCCTCACAGCTCCTACATCAGCCGTATAGTCCTGTTGAAAAGGAATTTTAGAGCATTTATAGATTTTTTTTTTTTTTAGCTTTTCCATGGTTTACAACCATCCTAGAATAAAAGCAAAGTTCAAAAGAGGATAAAACACAGTATGTTGACAGATACAGACACACTGTATCTGAAGAAGAGCTGGTCTCAGTAATCATCTATATTCCTAGCAGAAGAAAACAAACAAATAATTGTTTGTTGATCTCAACAAAACCATGTATTCTTCTCTCATTGTGCTTATGTATTATAGCTTAGAAAAGCTTAAAAAAATGAGACATCAAGTTCTAGAATAGGTAGTGGTGATGGTTATATAACATTGTGAATGTACTTCATGCCACTGAAGTATACACTTAAAAACGATCATAATGGTAAATTTTATTACGCATATTTTACCATAATAAAAATATTTTAAATTAGAAATTATAAAATATTTAAAGACAAGTTGAATAATAGGTCAAGTTAAATTTTCAAAAACTAACCTTCTAGACTGGGTGCAGTGGCTCATGCCCATAATCCTAGCCCTCTGGGATGCTGAGCTGGTGGACTGCATGAGTTCAGGAGTTCTAGACCAGTCAGAGCAAGAACCAGACCCTGTTTTTAAAAATAGCCAGGTGTTGTGGTGGGCACCTATAGTCCCAGCTACTTGGGAGGCTGAGACAGGAAGATCACTTGAGCCTAAGAGTTTAAGGTTGCTGGGAGCTGTAACACCACAGCACTCTACCAAGAGAAACAAAGTGAGACTCTGTCTCAATAAATAAATAAAATAAAATAAAAAACTAATCTTCTATCACAGCTTTTAGGCAAACAGAAAGCATTCTCAGAGTTAGCAAAGTAAAGTTTACAGGTACCCCGTGTCATTCTATTTTTCAAACACTCCATGGATTGAGGCCCACTCATGCTCACCAGGAAAAAAGAAGACTATCTGATGACTAAAATGATAAGTGATTCCAAATTTAAAATATGGTTTGATTCTGCTTCTGGGCAGGACTCTCTCTGCCGTCCTCTCCAGTCTGGACATTTTCAGTCATCTTGTCAATACGCCAAGTCCACTTGGCGTTATTTGATATTAAGAAATACAATTTTAAAGTGTATTAGTTCACAGTTAATCTGTTAGTTCATTCTTGTTTACTTGGAAGTGCCTTTTCCTGCTTGTACAATGTATCGCTTGGGTTACTGTGGGAAAGCCCTAACAAGGCTGTACACAGGTTTTGTTAAACATTTGGCATCTGTTTCCCAACATCCACTAATAAGGGAAGGACTCAAGCAAGTTAATAAGGTAATCCAGATCATTTTCTTATAGGGACCTGTCACCTGGGAACCCTGTGCCTTATGTGCCCCAGAAATATCTGCCTGCAACCAAATAGAAAAAACAAGCCATTAGAATTTCTCTCCGACATGGCCTTAGTTTACAACCAGCCAGTATATGATGAAAGTTTATGCTCCTTTTCCACATAAGTTATTTTTCCAACTAAAAATTGTTCCCAGCTGTCCTGGCCCAGATGTGTTGGCAGCCCATGCTGTGAGGGCCTTTTTACAGGTGATGAAGTCCTCAGACAATAAAGTTTACACAACTTGTATACAGCCAGTCTCCAATACAACTTTGGACTCCTAATGCCCCTTCCCCCACCAAAAAAAGGCAGTGGTTTCCTGGCACTTCACTTGGGGCACAGCTGCAATGGGACGTCAGCACTGGAGGCACAAACGACGCAGGCCTTCCCTGGACTGACTTATGAGGCAGGAGTAAGATAAGTGACCCAGTTTCTCTATTCCCCTTGAGAATTCAGCCTGCTCTAAATGAAAATAGCTTCAGCAAGAAAAACAATTGGAAATTGTCCTTGGGATTTGGCTGCCAGGAGAGATGAGTTGCAATGTCTGCATGAGCCCACTGAGTTGCCTTTACCTTTAACCTTCACTAAAACGTAGTCCTGTTTTAGATCGTATCAGCTCCTCCCTTTCCTTTACAGTTAAGTGAAGGGTCCTTTTTATTATGTAGACATTTTTCATAAGATTAGCACATGATGTTCCATCAGGAATTCATAGGCTAACCAAAACAATGGACCAGCACAGTCCCAGACAGTTGACATGTATCAGATCTTTCATTTTAAAAAGTTAGTAATAGTGGAATTCCACAAGCTGGGCTGGGTTTAGTACACCTCTACTGAGCATTCTCAGCTGTCACCGGTCTTGAACAGTAAGGATGAGACACATACGATAAACTGAGTTCTCACTTGAACTCTTGGTAAAATCAGAAGGGTGACCAGCAGTCCCCTTCTCTTTTCTCAACTGTTCCCTGAAAAGCTACAATGAACACCCACTTTGAAGTGTAGCATGATAGTGTGCCCAGCAGTGAGTTTCTGAGGACTCAGCGGTGGTGGGAGACACATTCACCCTGCAGCTGGCCACCGCTCACTAGCCCTTGTGATAGCCTGGGAGGTCCATGAAACATCCTGGCCACAGGTCAGCAGAGTCAGTGGGAAATGTGAGAAAGTATAAGTTAGGTCAAGTGTGCAGGAAACGGAGGCTGAGCAGCCCGTCAGAGTATACAGACTGTAGTTTGACTATTCCTGCTTACAGTGGTCTTGTCTTTGACTTTAAAATTTATCTACAACTATTATTTATTATTTGGTTGTACTTATTTCCTTTTGCAATAAACACTTTGGCAGCAATCAATCAGCTTGAAAAGGTCAAAAAGTACATTTTTCGAGCACCATGAACATATTAAAGCTGAACATGGATATGTAACGTGCATAAAAATATCTGTCGACCTCTAGTATCTAGTATGAGAATATCACCGGCTGTGTACAAACTAGAAAACAATCATTTGCTGAAGAATCATCAGCATTCACTTCCTAAGTTAGTAGTTACTTTAAGTAGACCACACCCAAAGACGGTGATTTAACACGAGCAGCTGCACAAGGTGTGTTTTCATCATCATGGTTAATTGGTTAATTAACCAATTGGTTAATATGGTTAATTTTCACTTAGACGCAATGGCTGTTCTAAAGTAATTTGACTCATTTTACTTTTTTTTTTTTTTCAGATTATTAGTTTGTTATGTAATGTCCCTGTTAAGAGTTACGTCCTGCACCCAGGCAGTGTGCCATATACCCTTACATTGGCCCATTTGGTGGGAGCACCCCAAACTCCCCTTCCCCCAACTTGAATTAAATTAAATTTTCCCTCATGTGGGCCTGGCTTCATATTAGTATTTGAATAAAGTGGATACTTGCTCTTCCATTCTTGTGATACTTCACTAAAGAGAAGCTCTTCCAACTCTGTCCAGGTAATTTCATTCATTTTCAATTTTGCATTTTCTTGTGCAAACCTGGAAAATAAAATATTAGCTGCTAACCAGTATCCTTCAGCAGAATTAGAAGAGTGTAAACAGTAAAATGACGCGAGTTTTATTTTAATGGTATGTATACAACATGATGTTTTGGGTTTTTTAAAATATTTTTCTCATTGTTGTTGGTGCAGTTTGTCTGGGGCTGGGGCTTGAACCCACCACTCTCGGCATATAGGGCCGGTGCCCCACTCCCTGAACCACAGGTGTTGCCCCAAAATGATGTTTTGATATCCATAGTGAAATGACTGCTACAGTCAAGCCAATTAATATATCTATTATCTCAGACTATTACCCTTTTTTGTGTCTGGTAAGAGCACCTAAAATCTAGTCTCTTAGAAAATTTCCAGCACATTATAATTAGCTATAGTCCTTACGCTGTACGTTAGCTTTCTAAATTTATTCATCCCACATAACTTCAACTTGGTCCCCTTTGACCTACATCTCCCATTCTGCACCCCATTCCACCTCGGGTGATCACCACTCCACCATTCTGTTCTATTTAGTCAACCTTTTTTTTAGATCCCACCTATAAGAGAGATTGTGCAGTATTTTTCTTTTTGTATCTAGCTTATTTCACTTGACAGAATGTCCTCCAGGCTCGTCCATGATGTCACAAATGGAAGGATCCTCTTCTTTTTTAAAGTTGAATCATATTCCATGTATATATACTGCACCTTCTTTATCCCTTCATATGTTTACAGACATTTGGGTTGATTCAATGTCTTGGCTATTGCGAATAATACTTCACTGCACATGGGGGTGCAGCTATGATCTCCGTGTCTAAATACCTAGCAGAGGGATTGCTGGGTCATATAGCAGTTTTATTTTCCAGTGTTTGAGTCCTTATTGGTTTTTGTAATTGCTGTATTAATTTACATTCCCACCAACAGTGTTCATATAAGAGTCCCCTTTCCTCCACACCCTCACCCACACTTGTTATCCCTTCTTTTGTATAATAGCCATCATAACAGGTATGACACCAGTTTTTGATCAGGGGTATCACATACTTCCAATGAGCAATTAGTCAACTTTAACAGTGGTTCTTTAAAATAAAATTCAGGAAATAAAATTGCACCTTTGGAAAGCCATTCTGTCAAAGGTGAAAAATCTAACATCACTCTGATTACTACTATAAGTCAAGTTTAAAGGTTTCATCATTGAAGAGAAACTTTGTTGTTGAAGTAATAAATTTTAGAGGTCAGAATCCTGAAGATTCTGGATAAATATTCTTACTAAATTAAGGACCTGTGGAGCAGAAATGTACTTGGATTATAGCAGAATGTATATAATTAGTACAGTGGTCCAAATAAGCTTTAGTGGCTGACCACTGGAAATGAAAGCTGAGCTGCCAAACTTTACACACAGTGTAATGGAATCACAAAATTCTCCTTGCTGCCTGCCAGTTGACTTAAAAGTATCTAAGCTTTTTTAATAAAGTACTTTGTTAAAAGGGAGCCTGTAGTCCTAGCTACTCAAGAGGCTAAGGCAAAAGAATCGCCTAAGCCCAAGAGCTGGAGGTTGCTATGAGCTGTGATGCCACAGCACTCTATTAAGGGCGACAGAGTGAGACTCTGTCTCCAAAAAAAAAAAAAAAAAATCAAGTGTCCTACAGTGCTCTGAATTTTGGTTGCATTTTGTCAAAATCATTGGGAAGATTTTAATCAAAGAATTGAGCATATAGGCTTTAAGGGAAAAAAAAGTTTTTCGGCTTGAAATTTTTAGAGAATTGCAATTACTGGAAACCAGGCTTTAGGATAGAAACAACTACAGAAATTTTGAGATCCTGGCTCAGTGCCCATAGCTCAGTGGTTATGGTGCCGACCACATACACCAGGGCTGGTGGGTTTGAACCCAGCTCTGGCCTGCTAAACAATGACAACTACAACAAAAAATAGCCAGGCATTGTGGTAGGCAACTATAGTCTCAGCTACTTGGGAGGCTGAGGCAAGAGAATTTCTTGAGCCCAAGTGTTTGAGGTTGCTTTGACCTGTGATGCCACAGCACTCTACCGAGGGCAACACAGTGAGACTCTGTCTCAATTACAGGAAAAGAAATTTTGAGATCCATTGCAAAATGAAAATGTAGGATCCCTGTTCTTTGAAAATCAAGAATTTCAAAATGGTGATAGCAGGGCATTAAACCAAGTACAGGACGCTTCTAAGCTCTGGGTCCTATGGAACTGCACATGTCATCAGCCTAGGAAGCCAGTTCCACAAACAGGAAGACATTGATATTTATCCTCCAAGGCCTAGGTAGGGGAGGAGGTAATGAGAGCTCCAATAAAGTGCAAGATTTTGTTCTGAAATTCTATAATTGTGCCTTGGACTATCTCAACTTGTCAGAAGAATATTTTGATGGAGCTTCTAAGTTTATTTGGATAAATTTAAAATCTGTCCTAGAATAGAAGGTAATTGAGAAGCGCTATAATTTTACATCACTAATTTTGGTAAACCATTCAAAAAAATCGTAAATAGAGACAACCTATTTGACAAGTTGTATCAAAGAAAGGCACTCTGGAGAGAGACCAAAAGTACCTAAAGAAAATATTTGGGTAAGAGTATTCACATAGGTTAATAGTTTTAAAAATTAGAATTGAGAATAGTCTTTATTTAGCAGAATTGTTCTCAACTTATCTCCACATCTGTAGAGTATTTTTTTAAAACTAAATATATTGTGGTCTACAGAGAAAAATCAATTAAAGTATTCACAACTTCAAATTTGCTAAGGCCAAAATACAATTTTATGCAAAAAGTTAAAAGTAGTATAACTACTGGAAAATACTCTGTGCAGAAAAATTCATGACAGACCAAGAAACTGATTAAAGTATATACATGTGTATCAAAATTAATTATTCTAATTTTTTAAATGTTCAGATAGAATAAGAAAAATTTACAATTTGCTTTAATACACCTAGATATATGCTATTTTATTTTTTCAAAAGAATTTTACCATTGAAAATAGGTTTTTTTCTTTGTTTGTTTTTTGTTTTGAGACAGAGTCGCATTCTGTGCCCTGGGTAGGGTACTGTGGTATCCTAGCTCACAGCAACCTCGAACTCTCGGGCTCAGGCAATCCTCTTGCCTCAGACTCCCAAGCAGCTGGGACTATAGGCACATGCATTGATGCCTGGCTAGTTTTCTCTATTTTCAGTAGAGACAGGGTCTCACTCTTGCTCAGGCTGGTCTTGAACTCCTGAGCTCAGGAGATCCACTGGCCTTGGCTGACCAGAATGCTGAGATTATAGGAGTGAGCCACTATGCCCAGCCAAAAATAGTTTTTGAATAGAACTATTTTATAGGTTCATCAATATATCAGTTTGTTTGTCCATAAGTAACTCTTTTAGAAAAGTTGTCATTCTAAGTATTTTTATACCTCCCCCTTCACTGCCAAAGTATCCTGATCTGGGTGACATTATGTGGTTTACTTGACAATGACAATAGTAGTCACCATCTATTAAGAACTTATTGGGGCAGCAGTTGGAGTTTCTACTCAGAGAGGGAGAATTGATGGAGGACAATTGGCATGCAGTGGGGCTGGCGGACCTTCCGTCTCCTCCTTGGCAGTGTTGATGGTGCAGCAGCCAGCTGAAGAGCCAGCGGGCTGGATGACAGGCAAGGAGGGGGACCTCCAACCTCCACCAGAGGCTCCAATTGCCAAAAAGGCTGGACAACTGCTGAGGAGAGACCTGTGCCATGGTGTCTCCTTCACTTCACACTTAAGACTAAATGGGGAACCCCCATCTCCTATGCCTAGGTCAATTTCTTGTGAATTTCCTAGGCCTCAATTCCATGAAGGGACTGTATCCATTCATTGATACATTCATTCACCTTGCCCCTGGTGGAAGGGACTGTATTCATTTGTTTCCTGGCCAAGGAACCCATACACCTATATATACCCTGAGACTAAAGGCCTAAAGGAGGAGATGGGGAAAGATTGGCAGAGAAACAGAGAGAGCTTCTCTCTCCCCACTAGAATTTTCTCCCTCTAACAGGTGCCTTAATGTTTTCTGTATTCTTTTCTTTCTTTTTTGTGAATAAATTCTGTCTTACAAAAAAAAAAAAAAAAAAGACTTACTGTGCCATGAAAACAATGTTAACCAGTTTGATGAGAATATTTCAAATTGTCTATAAAAAGAACACATTGTACCCCATGATTGCATTAATGTACATAGCTATGATTTAATAAAAAAAAAAAAGACTTACTGTGATGCTATTGTAATCAAGACAGTGTGAAACTGATGCAAGAATAGAATAGAATAGAATAGAATAGAATAGAATAGAATAGAATAGAATAGAATAGAACCGGAATAGATTCTGTTCAAAAGAACAGAATCCAGAATTTGACTCACACAAATATGGCATACGGCTATCTGACAACTTTACAAAGGCAAGTCTATAAAGAATAGATGGACTTTTCAACTTAAGTTTTTGAAAAAAATTGCACCTTTACCTACAAAAAGTAATAATGACAAAAATTCCAACCTAAATGTCACAACTTATAGAAAAATTACCTCAAATTTTACTATAAATGTGAAACTGTATAATGCATAGAAAAAAAAGCATGTGAGAAAAAACATGGCCTTGATTTAGTCAAAATATTTTTTAGATACAACACTAAGGGTAGGAACCAAAGGAAAAAAAAAAAAGGAAAGGAAAGGAAAATTGTAAATGGGACTTCATTAAAATTAAAAACGTATGGCCTATAAAATATACAATTAAGAAAATGAAAACAAGCACTGCAGCTTGGAAGAAAATATTTGAAAACCACATATATTCTATGAAGAATTTATGTAAAAATACATACACTGAGTGGTAAGAAAACAGGAGCATCAAATTGCAGGCAGAAAAGCGACAGATCCTTATGGATGGCAAATAAGAACATGCAAATTAAAATCATGGCGAGATACCGCTACAAACCTGTTAGAACGTCTGTGATAACAACAAATTCCAAGAGCTGACAAAAACGTGTGCCAAAGAAATTCTCATGTCATACTTGTCAGAAGGCAGAACATTACAGACACTGAAAAATTCTTCTGCAGTTTCTTATTAAAAAAAAAATATATGTGCACACATATAATACACATTCTGAACCTAAAATAAGAAAAACATATATACCCTACTGCATACACATGTAAGTCAGCAACTCAAGTCCTAGGCATCTTTCTAAATAAATTGAAAACGTGTACACAATTTTTTACAGCAGCTTCATACCCAGCAGATATGAAAGCAACCCAAATATCCTTCAATAAGCAGATAGTTGAGTTGTGCTGCATCCGTGGAGCAGAGATGCTACTTAGCAACAAATGAGGACATTTTCTGGAGACACATGCAACATGGTGCCGCTCCATTAGATTGTACTGAGTGAATGAAACCAGTGTCAACAGGTTGCACACAGCTCGTCATCCCATTTAGATGACAGTCTCAAAAAGCAAATGACAGTAACTGAAAACAGATCCGTGGTTGCCAGGGTCAGGAATAAGGAGAGGGTGAGATGACAAAGCTGAAGCAGAAGGGAACATTCTGATGTGCAGGAAGTGTTCTGAATTCTCTTCATTCAGGGAACGGCACATACAAAGGTCATTTTAATGTGTGTTAATTTAAAACGATAAACAACCACTTCATATGAGCGGAATCAGGAAGTCTCTGTCCTTCTGTGTCTGACATATTAATTTAGCGTCGTGTCCTTACAGGCTATTTCATGTAGTCACATATGGTAGGACTTTTTGCTTTTTAAAAGATGAATAATATTCTATTGCATGTAAATGCCACATTTTCTTTATCTCTTCATCAATTGATGAACATTTTAAAAAGTAGCAGTGGAATGTTGGTTCCTGGGAACTGGAGGGATTTCCTCACCAGCCCCTGGTTATTCAATCAGCATAAAGTTTCAGAGATAGAAGATAATTTCTAGAGACCTTCTTATGACCTTAGGCCTACAGTTAGCAATATTGTATTGGAAACTTAAAAAATTGTTAAGAAGTTACATTTCATATTAAGTGTTTTTACCACAATGACATAATAAGAATTAAATTGGAAACCATTAATAAAAGTTATATACACACTACTAAACTTATTACCTTTCAGGTTTCATTGCGGGACACCAGAGCAAAATAAATTTATCTTTATTTAATAATCAGATGTTTAAGAGGTAGAAAATTTAACTTATTTTCCCAAGTTATATAACTCATTTAGGTCTCCAGATTTGGCTTATGATAAACTTTTGTGCTTCTTTCTCCTTTCCCCCCTTTTCCTTACACTCACGAGACTCTGGCCCCTTGCAGGACCACCCTCCTGTCTAACTCATGCCCAGTGCCCCGTGGGTCACCAATTCCATTGGTGCCAAAAGCCCCATCTCAGGGTTCACATTCTCATGGCTCTCTTAACTTTCCATTCATATATTGGCCCAAATTATATTTCAATACTTTATTGAGTAATTAATTGTTAAACACAAGTCAAATTTATTGAAAGTCAAATTTGAGAATTAAACCAGCAGGAAATAGCAACACATTTGGACATGTTTTAAAATCTGTTATTAGGGCAGCGCCTGAGGCTCAATGAGTAGGGCACGGGCCCCATATATAAAGGGTGGCAGGTTCGAACCTGGCCCCGCTAAACTGCAACAAAAATAACCAGGCATTTTGGCGGGCACCTGTAGTCTAAGCTACTTGGAAGACGAGGTAAGAGAATCTCCTAAGCTCAAGATCTGGAGGTTGCTCTGAGCTGTGACGCCACAGCACTCTAGTGAGGGCAGCAAACTGAGACTCTGTCTCTTAAAAAAAAAAAAAATCTGTTAGTAGTCGGAAGATAAAAGAAGGGGCTCTACATTGGAGCTGTCTTTTTTTATTGGACAGTATCACATAGAGGTCACAACAATTGGGTAGAAATGACAGCACATAGGCTAAAATGTTTTGTGTAAGACAACTGATAAAATTTTGGAAGTTAGAAACACTTCAGTAGAACTTTATGATTTAGAAACAAATTAGTGTCTTTTTAATGTCAGTGGGTTATACATTAGTATGCCAACACTTTGAGCTATTCATGATAAGATTTCTTTTTTTAGGAATAGGACCTTTTGTAGGTAGTTAGAATATAGGTTATTTTTTAAGTGTAGGGGTGTACAGTTTCATTTTTATCTGGTATGGTCCTTAGGTTTTGTTTATAATCTGATATCTCATTGTCACAAATAGTTTGTTTTGTAAATATTATGATCTCTGTTTTAACATTAATCTTGGTCAATTCTTGTGTCTAAACTCCAAAATGGAAACAGGATAGTGAGGCATGTCTCATCTCTAATCTTAACAAGTCTGGCAACTCAATTTTTAAGGTTTCTCTGGGGTCTCCTTGGTCAAGAAAGGGTCTATCTAGCTTTTTTGAGGGCTTAAAAATTCATTTTTAGTTTACCCTTGCTATCCCCACAATAATGGACTCTTTAAAAATTATATGACATCGTTTTTGCATTTCCCCAGGTCCTAACTTGGTATTTACACAAGGGCTATACAAATGTATTTTTAATTGAGTTGAATGGAATTGTACTCTTGAAAATAAAAGCATTTTATATTATCAAACAAGATACTGCATTAGAATTACTCTAGTAATTCAAGATTTCCCCAAGATAGTTGATAATTAGTTTTTATCTGCATGACTGAAAAATTCTGAACAAATGCTTCATTGTACAGAATAGTGTTTTCCCCAAAAGATATTCAGCTTACTTTCCTATCTGAAGAAACTATTATGATTGTAAAAGCAATACTATAAAAAATTGTCTCAGATATGTGTGATTTTTCCTTAGGAACATGTGTCATCTTCTTTCCCAGTACATTTTATCACTTAGGTGGTAAATGCTCATTTTTAGTAAAGTTAATGGCAATTATTAACTAATTGTATGGATATGCCAACTCTATTAAGTGAGCAACTTAATTACCTTCTCTTACCTTCACAAATAAATTATATTATGACAAAAAAATGCCTAGTGCATGTTTTTATTTGAACTTCAAATATTTGGTTAGGTTAGTAAAAATGGCAAATACTTTTAAATTACAGTATGTTGATGCACCTTATCAGAAAAAAGTTTATCAACTTATATTATTCTATATGCCTGGTCTATATCTTTATGAAACAGAGCAATTCCGCAGTTAAAAATATAGCATGTTCCGGTATCTTGAAATACTAATGAAGTAGACTAAGTGATGATTTTATAGAGAAAAACTGTCAATTTCTAAAAATTAGCACTTTTTGGCACACAGAGACAAAAGCCACATGGATAATTGTATTAGGAAGGGTTTTCCAGAGAAACAAAACCAATATCCTCTGTATATCTCTGTATATATATAGAGAGAGAGATTTATTTTAAAAAATTGGTACAACAGTGATGGAGGCTGGCAAATCTAAACTCTTCAGTTTATGTGTAAAGCCCTTTAGGCTGAGACACAGGGAACAGCGGACATGGCAGTTCAAATCCAAGGGTCTGCCTGAAGAATCCCCCCTGCTCCAGGGAGAGCAGTCCTTCACCTGGCTGGAGGAAGCCCTCCTCCATTCTGGGCAGTGTCCAGCTTCTCCAGATCCCACCATGTTGAATGTTAATTCCATACAAACACATCCTCACAGAAGCATTCAGACTATTCTTAGGCCACTTATCTGGACACGCTGCCTCTGTCACGTTGACATTATGAAATTAAGCACCCCAAGAATACTATATCAGCACGTCAGCATTTCACTTTCATGTACTGTCCACATTACTAGTCACTTCTACGTTCATTAGTGTCCAAAAAACAAAGCAATGACAGGTAACTTTCAATCACTAGATACCAAAATGCATTTTACAGCGACTGCATGATAAGACAATGCCGCTGGTAATGTTAGTCTTTAAAACCTATTTGGAAAAGAAAAAGTAACACTTTTTTTAAAAATTTTTTTGAAGGATGCAATAAACACTGTCATGTTTGATTCTATTACACTCTACTGACCAATTGAAACCAAAGACTAACTTAGGAAAAGTAGTTTCAGGAAGTCTGTTTCTTTAGAAAATTTTGAACATGAAATGCATTTGATCTGCACTGTTTTCCCCTCATTTTCCATTTCAAAAGTTTCAGAAGGCTTTTCATGTTTCATCCCCATCCCCGTAGTGGGCAGCCTCAGATGTGTTTCATTTTAGAATTGTAAAGATCTTTGAATATCCTTATTCAAAGTAAAATGGAAAGAATTGGAGAGTTATCAACCAACATGAAGTGAGAAAAAGTATTTCACAAGGAAACTTGTGATGACTTTTTTCAAAATTTATTACACACACAAGAAAAACAAGTGAACAAGTGCCACAATCCCTCCACTAGGCAGTGACCCGTCTGTTGCATTTGAGCTGTCAGCTGTGGAGGGCAATTCAGCTCAGCAGCGCCAGCTGACCTACCTTCTGTGGCCGACAGCACGAATTTCATATCAGTCCTGGCTGTGCCGTCCCATCGACATGCCTCTGTCGTGAGGGAGTAACCACGACAGGCTCTTCAAACTACACTGCCCTGTGGCATTAATTACTAACAGTGGACTGTATCTCTATACTCACATTTACCAGTGCATACACCTTGATAAGGAACAATACATGTCAAAGAATTCTATAATCTATATCACGCTAATAGAGAAGGTGTTTGTCCCCTTTGCTAATACAAAACTGAGGACAGCACTCTGGGAGGGCACATTGCTTGAGCTCAAGAGTTCTTGACCAGCCTCACCAAGAGCGAGACTCTGCCTCTAAAAATAGCAAGGCATGGCGGGCACCTGTAGTCCCAGTTACTAAGGAGGCAAAAGAATCACTTTAGCCCAGGGGAGTTGAGGTTGCTGTGAGCTATGGCACCACGGCCTTCTACCCAGGATGACACAATGAGACTCTGTCTCAAAAAAAACCAAAAACAAAAACAATAACAACAACAGCAAAACCCTGATGGCAAGGCAATTGAGAGCTATGCAAGCAAGCCCCTATTGAGCTGACCACCCCTGTGGAAAGGTGGGTTACAGCATGTTGAGGACAGGCATGGGTAGGAGCAAATTTGCATTTGGAGAGAGTTTTATGGGTATCTAAAACAGGAGAGATTGTGTAATATATGATGTAATATTTTGCACCATATTTCTCCCTGGATACAAAGCAGCTGAAGAAAATGGAGAGCTTTTATACAAGTTTCTGAGGAACTCAGAAGACAGCATACACTGTTGCAATGCACAGGTGGAAAAGTGTGATATACAGGAAGAAGTGAGCATTATCTTCATGTGTTAATGAAAGCTAACATTCTGGTGTTCATGGCACTCACAGGAATGTAGCTTAGTGATTTGGTCTTAATGAAAATGACAGTCATCATAAAAATGAACATCCCATCTCCAATGACGGTTACATTCTGGCCACTGCGTGGAAAGACTCAGGAAAGCTCCACACGGAGCACATGAGGAAATCTGCTCCCCACAAGTCTTTGCTGCCCTGGTAAGAAAACCCCAATTTGTTCAGGTGGCTAAAGCAGCGCCCTTGACTCCAGGAGGCTGTCTAGTCAGACAGGACTGGGCTGACCCCTCCATGGTCATCTCCACCTATAGCTCGATGGGGGAGTCTGAGGGTGACTCAGCTAAAACGGACACCCAGGGAACTTTCCTGAAGGGCACTGTTTCCCTCCCAAAATGTAAAGATGAAGAAACCACAGGAAGAGTTTGTCTTCTCTCCTTCTTTCTATTATAAACATGGGTGCCATGTCCAGGTTGGACTCAGCCAGGATTCCCGTACCAGGCAGCCATAAACCCCTGTGGTGAGCAGGGAGAGAGGAAGCCTGGGACCCCATGAACATGGAGAGACGCTGTCAGGCATAGACCGCCTTTCCCCTAACTTTCCTTTTACATAAGAGAACGGGCAAACTCCTGTTTGTTTAAGCAACCCCTGCCAGATAGATGTTCAAGTTACTTGCAGATAAAAGCATAATAAACAGTGCAAACTCTAAGAAGTTTGTGAGTCAATAGAAGCCTGGTAGTTACAAATAGATAAAAACACTCTTCAAGTTATTGTAAAATAATGGAGTTTCTCATCCCAGATGACATGGTCTGGAGCAGAGCTTCCCAAATGAGGCAATGATGCAATTCCGGCTCAGGGTCACAGAAGGGATACTAGTGGACTGTGTGAAGGAAATCAGCTTGTTAGCCTCAGGACCAGCTGACCCGGCTGTGGTTACCGTCGGCACAATGATTGACAAATACTATCATTTCATATGTACAGCACAAAAAATGCCGAACGCACTGATCCCAGGGACGGCACTCTTCGATGTGCTCGGCCTCGGTTCTTTCCATCCCCCTGCTCTGCCACCGTGGAATCCACCTTTATTCTCAGTTTAGCAGTGACATGGGCCATCCTTATTGATGTCACATCACTGGGTCTCTGTCCTAGGACCAAGACACATTTTCCAGGACAACTCAGTGATTTCTCACGTATGTTAAATAGAATGTCAGGTCCCATCCATAACATCCAGTGTGCAATTAGTAAACATTTAAAAATTTATTTTAGAATGTTATACATATCTAATTTGAATCTTGTCTTGAATATTTATATTTTGGCTTACGCTTTTTAGGAAATATCTTGTATTATGTATAAAATATTTATAAATACCTCTGTAAATTGACCATCCAGAGGACAGGAAACAAACTGGTCAACATATGGAAGTGATGAATATACAGGTGATCAATATACTGTACTGATATGTACATGTGGTGCATGTCTGGTCTGTGAAAATTAGTCAGCTTAAAGGAAAGGTCTATGTAGGGTGGTGGTCGACTATGGAGGATTTACTGTATATATATAATAATTTATTTAGCTTGTCATCGAGTGAGTTTTTGTCTTCACTGATCATGAGTATTTTCCATTAAGACGCTTAGAATCTTCCAAGTAATTGAAAAGAAAACCAAAGGCCAAATCAAGTTCTCATTAATTTCTTCCTGTCTTATCTTTTTCTCTTTCCTGTGTCTGCAAAACCATTTTCTTAGTCTAGATGTGATGCACTCAGATGGGTCTGGGTATCCATCATCACCAGGACACATATATGGTGTGTAATTCATGGCAAATGTCTTATGTGAGCTTTGGATTCTTCATATGTAAAATGAGCTGTTGTGAGAAAGAAATGAGGTTAAGCATATAAAACATTAGAACAGCAGCCAGCAAACTAAAATTTACCTATTTTTCTTAGAAGAATTCCTTCAGCAGAAAGCACGCTTCTAATTTTTATTGTGTGCAGTGTCCAACACATTGCTACCATTTATTAATGTGATATTGTAATAACCTCTTTTATTATTATAATATTTTTCAGTGTCAGCCACAGTATCATATTGTTATATAAAGTAAAGCAATAACCTTACATAACTAGCATTTCAAAGATCTCCAGTAATAACACATTTCTTGTTCACTAAAATTAAAATATCCAGAGCGCCTGAGCCATCAATGCTAAAATTAGTCTGTTTATTTTTCCATTATTTTACAAATAATGTCTACCTAATATTATCTTTTCTTATGGCATATATTCTTTTGTGGAAAATCAGTGAATTTCAATGAGAATTTTAATAAGTCCTAAGTACTGCATTAGATTTGCTTTGCTGACAGTTTAGTATGCTCCATGAGAGGTCTGGGAAGAAAATACATGGATAGATTCTTACCAAGGATACTTCAGAATCTGAAGGATATTGTGAATTTGATTCATTATTGCTATTTTAGAAAGCATTGCTTTTACATCAATATCATCTAAACATTTTGTAGAAAGTTTCTAATTTTCCATATTCATCCAGAGATCTGATATACATTGACAATATTTGGAATTATCAATTTGGTAAAAAAAAAATTATGATTGAAGTAATCATGCAATACAGCATCATAAAAAATCTGTTCACTAAGCTTTATAAATACGTGCTACTTTGAATTTTATTGTGATTCTATACTTTAGAGAAATGTATCAGAGTACATATTTAAAATATGTTATAAAATAATTGAAGGAATAATATCAATCTGCCCCCATAAAACTTGGCATATAAATGTCTGAAGACTATCATTTCTCCGTGAAAAATATGGGCATATTAATATGGCAAAATGAAAAGAAACAAAATGCTTGAATGCTTAAATATAAATGAAAATGAAAAAGCTATAAACATGGACATAAATATTTAAATGCATATTATTTAAATACTTAACCACTTATAAATGAAGATAATCAAGTTAAGCGTCCCCAAGCTTACATTTATGTTGAAAAGATAAATATAAGGAAGTATAAGAAAAGTCTTCTACAAAAACAAACACAAATTTATAGGTCAGGTGAAGTAAACAGTAGGAAAATCAAGACAGGAAGTGACATAATAAATAACAGAGGAAAGAAAACTAAGTAGGTCTGTATATCTCTTTTAAAGTGGTTCTGTGAAAAAAGTAAAGCTCTGTGGTATTTTCAGGGGCAGAAATTTATCTCTTTTTATACCAGCTCTTAATTAAAAACGGCATCATGTTAGACTAAGATCAACTGAATTTTTAGTTGTCCACTTTTGCGGTTCTTCTACTGACCTTAGTATAAAGTTGAAAAAGACTGGAGCCTTTGCCGAGGGTCACTGGATCATGATTGGATTCAAGTACACTGTAGCGCTTTTCCTTCTTCACCTAACAAAGACATTTATATTGAGGTTAATATTGAGACTTAGAAAAGGTTGCTCTTCTTTTCATAAAGTTAGTAAGTGTGGGAGATAAAGGAGACGGAGACATTGCAAGGTGTGATGAATTTGACAAATGGTGCTTTTATCCCAGATTGCTGTTTACAATAGAGGTTATCAGTCATAATTATTGAACCATATCCAAATGCAGGACATTGTTTTATTATATTGTGTTAGTATAATATATGACAAATAATTCTTACCATATAATAGGTGCTTCAGTGAAATCACATTATTAGCTATTATCTGGAATGTGTGTACGTGTTATCCGTGTGTGTCCTTGAAAGTGTATGTTACTATAACAAGAGAAAAAATAATTATACATACAAAAACATAACCACAGTTAGGAAAAGTAGTCATTTCTGAAGAATGTTCTCACATAGATACATGTAAGTTATTTTATTAGAGATGCAATTAGTCTTTATTCTATTTATTGACTAAAATGTAAATTAGAGCCTTCACTACATCTTTGAGTAGCAAATACTGTATTACTGGTTTATACATACTGCATGAGAAAATACACAATATTTATATCCTACAACAGCCACTCTGTGCCCAAATACAAATGCCAACAAGAAACATTTGTACCCATAATTGTATATAAAAAAGCATGTACTATTTTTTGTATCCAGAGTTATAAAACCTCATAAATTGCTCTTAATTTATGCACAAGAGAAAATTGAAGTGTCACTGTCATATCACTACCTTTAATCTCTTCCTGTAGGATTGGTTGCATTCATCAGTGTGATGGTTACAATCCTTTTTGAAGGTGCCACGGCCACCCTTTCAGCTTCACCCCTGGCCATTCTGCTCCTGGAGGTGCAGCCAGTGACACAGAGGCAGTGGCATCTCCCAACCCTGGGTGACCCTGCTCACCATTGTGCCTCACTCCTGCTTTCCCCTCAGCTGCCTCCATTTTCTCCACCTGCCTAGGTCACCTTCCAGGACTTGGTTAAGTTTATTTTTATATATTTTTATATTTTCTACTAAAAATGTAGCTCAATCATTTGTACCCTCATATTAATCTGAAATTAAAAAAGTAAAAATAAAAAGCTTAGACTTTTCCCCATTATCTAAGTATTTGTTTTCTGCATAGATTTTGGGTGCAAAAAGAGAACTTTCAAGGTGGCAAGTCAAAAAAAGGGAATGAACGAGGACCCTGGGTAGCACATAGCTGGGCTGACTGTCAGTCTCAAGAGAGGATGGTATCTGTTCACTTCCTGCTCTTTTTTCTCAGAGTCTATTGGGTATTTTGTCTCTAAATCTTTCTGCATCATTTTGTCCTATATTCCCTCTTTCTAAATACCCATTTTCTCCATGTCTCTGAGCACATGGTCAAATATAGCTTTCACAGACATTGAAAACCTTTTAATTTTTGAGTTCATACTAGACCCATAAAATTCCCTGAGTTTTGATTAAAATTTCAGGAGATTGAGAATTCAATCCACTTGACTTGTGTCAGGGGTCTACCCTGGTCAAAATAGTTTGGGCCAGTTGGTTTAGGTCTCTGTCCACACATACTCAGATCTGTTGAGTAGAACCTTTGAAAATCATGCTTGGGAAAAATGCATTAAAAATTTCCAACACACTTTCCAACCATTCCTCAACAACCAATGAGACGGGAAGAAGTGTTGGTCAGAGCTCATCCTTTACTCACTCAGTTTTGTCCAGAGCAAGCTTATGGAGATTTAACGAGAAGTGTTAAGTGAATTAGAATGAATCCCATGTGCTGTCCCCTGAAGACTGTGCCTACTGATGTCACATCACGAGAACTTGCTAAACTCTTTTGGGTGGTTTGGGACTTTTGTTTGTATTTTCAAAATGAATGTATTTTCAAAATTACAAATTAAGGCTTAGATAACCCACAAAAGGCAATTAGGAAAGCTTAAAACTAGACTCTGGGATATAAAATTTTAAACAAACTACCCAAACTTAGTGACTTAAAAGAACGTTCTTGAGATGCTGTTGGTCAGAAACTTGGATGGCATGGGAGGACGGCTATTTCAGGTTCCTGAGGTCTGGGACTTGGTCTTGAACCTGGATGATTCAAACGCCTGGTAGCTAACTGGAATGGTTCAGCTGGGCCACACTGCTGAGAAGTTGATTCTGGCTGCAAGGTGGATTTCTCAATTCTTCCCCACATGTGATCTCCCAACATGGTAAACTTGGGCTTCCAAACATCATGGATATCTTCAGGGATTTTTCATTTACTTCAAGGTTTCTTTTACTGTAACTGGCTTTTCCTGTGAAGGAAGCAGCCAGTGCTGAGGTAGTTCACATTCAGAACTGCCAAATCTTCACTTCCAATGTCTTGTCTTGGTAAGGGCAAGTTACAAGACCACTCCAAGTTAAAGATGCCAATATGGAAAGAGACCAAATAAAATATTCAAAAGGAGCTACATGTTGGGCTTGAGTAGCCTTATATACATGTAATTGGAATCCCAAGAAGAGAGGGGAATGGGGGGGCAGAAAAAACTTGGTAAATATTACTTGAGATATTTCCATTTCTTATAAACAAAAACATAGAGTTCCCCAATTTCGTGAGACATGATTCACACACACACACACACAAAACCTAATCTAAATATATATCTAAATAAGTTAGATGACTAGATGGGTAGCTGATAGATAGAAGATGAATGACAGAAAGACAGATTAAAAAGTAGACAAATAAGCCATCAGTGGAGATGATATAGAATCATAAAAGTCATAAATGAATAAAAATAAAGATGGAAAATGTGCTAAAGGAACAAAGAACAGGTGGAACAAGTAGAAAAAAAATAGGAAATTTGTAGATTAAATCCAACAATATAAACAAATCCAATTAAATGTGAACATAATGAAAACCACCCCAACTTCAAAGGCAAAAGTCATTATACTGAACAATAAAGCAACATTCAACTATATACTGCCTGAAAAGAATTCACTGTGAGGTAAAGACACAAAGAAGGTAAAAGGTAAGGAGGAAGAGAGAGATGTCACATTAACCCTCATTCAAAGAAGGCAAGAATGGCCTCAGGGATATTAGATGATGTAATTTCAGAATAAAGAGGATTATTGGGGATTTTTTAAGAAGATCATTTCCCTATGTTAATCTGCAATTTTACCAAGTAAACCCAACAATCGTAAATATTTATACACCTCATTTATAGCAAGCAAATATTCCTAGAAATGTGAGAAGAAATAGACATATCCTCAATTATTTTTGATTGTTTCAATGTCATTCTTTCAATGTTTAATAGAAATTGTAGGCAGAAAATCAGTTAAAGATCTGCAGGGCATGTGCAACACTCCCAAACCACGGGACTTACCTGACATGATGAATTCTCCCTCCAACAGCAGCGGAATACACTTGTAGTTTCACTGTACCCCACCTCCCAAATGCCTTTATAACTAAATTGTTCCAAAGGGAGAAAAGTTAGTGAAGGGAAAAGAGAAGTCCCCTGGACATTCACTCATAGAGGAGCAACAGATTAAAAATTCTTGTCACCCTTGGCAGTTCTGAATTTTAAACACTTGATGATTGTTAATTGACCAGAAACCCCAAATTTTGCTTAACAAATTATCTTTTACCTTTTGCCTGATTTACTGGGAAATTTGTTAAGTGGTTATCCACTTTTCCAGAATTGGCCACCTTACATTCCTTTTCCTTTACTGCTGCCAGAGTGATCATTCTGCGGTGTAAATCAGACCATTTGTATCATTTCCTTTCTCAAACCTCATCAGCGGGTCATGCTGCATTTAACATGGATTTCTTAGCGTGACTTTGATGATCTTCTCACACCAGGGGCATTTCTCATTTGAGTGTCACTATTTAGTTATAATGACTCCAGGTGGGGCGCATGCCCATCCGTTTCCCACTGTCCCTGCTGTCATCAGTGCGTGATTGTTTCTCAAACATTAACATCTGGGTAATGTGGGCCTTCTGTGTCCTCACATACCACCTTACTAATAATAAACGAATAATTCACCGCACGGTAGACTTATCAATCACCTGTTTACTATTCGTTTCCCCCAGTAGATTGTAAGTACCTAGAGGTTACTTACTAAGCTCTAGTCGAGGTGGCAGGGATAAGTTGGATTATTTGGGGCTGCATTTTTGCCATGACTGCAAAACTCGGAGAGACAGCACGTCATCTGTACAAACAGGCAAGAGTGAGTGTCTATAATACACAAAGCTCCTCTCAGGTGTACAAGCATAGTGGGTTGCCATGTATTCCTGGATGTTGGGGATTGCAGAGTATCTGTTTCTGGGGTCTGGAGGGAAGATTTTTATTTAGACTTTGAAAAGATACAACCCATGTTTTCCTCTTGTGCAATAAGGCTTTACATTTCATCTCTGCTTAGAAAGTTTTCTTCCTGCCTGGAGACCTCCAACCTCAGTCTCACCAGCCCTTACAGACTCCAGCCGTCCTAACCACAGTGACCTTTGCGCCTCCTCTAACCTAGAGCATTTACTTTAGAAAACGTGTAAATACTTCCACTACTCCTTTGAGATACAAATATTTTTAAAAGCCTCTTGATTGTTTCACAACAGGAATTTCTTTCTCAATGACCCCCGTGACATCCCTTTGAATTGGAGACATCAAGGATGAAAGAGCCCTATATCTGAGCCCCCTTGGGAAGGTTGGAATCTAATTTGACGAGGGAGTACCTTGCTGGAGGAGATTTGAGAAAGTTTGCTCACTAAAATCATATTCAAAGAAGCAATAGTGCCCCCTGAGATGAGAACACACATAATATGAGATACACACATGCATGTGCGTGCACACACACACACAATTCAGTACATGGAGGTTAAACCAGGGAACATCCCGGCCTCCTGTGTTTCATATACTGCTTGTAGCTAACCTTAATAGAAATTCTATTCACCACAGAGGAGAAAAGCTGTGTCCTGGGAGAATTTCTATTTCCTATCTGGTTAGATAATTCTCACAAAAGCTAACAGCCAAACAGAGAAAGGAAATAGGATATTAATAATAGACAAGTATATATGTCACTGGATTGCTCAGAGCATAGGGGTCTTCCCAGAGTTGGAGACATAGGGGACCAAATCACAGCTGTGTGTGTGTTGGGGGATAACTTTCTACCTACTTGAGCTCAAAGACCCTGAACGAATGTTTTCATTCAACTTGCGAATTATGTCAGTGTAAAGGTTTTTTTGTTCCTTGTGTTAGCTTTAGGTTTAAAGAATTTCAAGAATGATTTGGGGGTGGTGGAGGAGAGAAAACCCTATTCTTATCCATGACACAGGAATAAGTTAAACTTTCCAGGAGAGTGCTTCATAAACCTGGAGAATCACAGTATTACTATAATTGGGTGTGTGGTTGAATTCATTTCTGATATATAAGCTACTAAGAAAAGCATGTCTGAAAATTATATGGCACTATTGTATATAGGAAAGATTGAAAGTGATGAAAATTAGGCTTTTTTTCTGTTCTTGTTTATATGTTTGCTTTTAAGACAGATCCTCACTCTGTGGCCCTGAGTAGAGTTTTCTGGTGTCATTGTATCTCAGAGCAACTTCAACTCTTGTGTTGAAGTGATCCTCTTGTTTCAGCCTCCTGAGTAGCACCTGCCACGACACCCAGCTATTTTTGGCAGAGCTGAGGTCTTGCCCGTGCTCAAGTTGGTCTCATTCTCATTCTTCTTATGTGAAATGCACAAAGGAGAGAAATTTCTTTTACCCTGAACCTCTGTGAATCAGTATTGTCAACATTTTGTTTCTTTGATTCGCCATGCTGGTGTTGCCACAGATCACCAAGTGCCACCAATGAGTGATACATGTATATTCTAGATTCGTTATTTATGATCTATATCTGTCGCATCTTCTGGGTAAGATAAAATAGGTTTGTTTTCTTTTAGTTATTTCTTTTTTCTCCCAGGTAACGTTGCATATCACTTTGATATTATATTTTGTTTATACTTACACTTTATATCTCAAAGGGCGATCCTATCAGCCTCTTTCACAAGGATGTAGATAACGCCTCTCTAGATCTATACATGCTGATATTAAATTCTTCTATAACAGGAGTTTTCAAGTTTAAAAGATTATTGATTCTTTTTCTGCAAGACAGAACAAGTTTCCCTGTTCTGAGAAGACATTGGATACAATAGCAAACACTCCTCCACTTTAAGAAATGGTGCATGTTTGGGGAATGAAACGCCCCTAATTATGATATTCAGAGTCTGACACCATGTTCATAGTAGGACAATGCCCTGGGCTCACACAAACTAATATTTGTACAGCATTAATAACCTCTAACATTATAGTCATGTCACAGTTGAGATTTTTAGAAATCTCCTCCTGTAGAAGAGACAGGAGGTATGGAAAGCACATATCCAAAATATCCATCTCGGTGTAAGTCCGTAGAGGCAAAGCGACAGGGCGAGTTGAGTAAAAGCTTTAGTTTGTGATATGCACCCTCAGAAGTATAGTTACCATGGCGACGAGAGCTAGGTAAAAACACAGAAAGACCAACAGACAAATGGAGAAAATGAGATGGAGTTTTCAAAATCCATATCGTATGTCATTTGCTATTTTTATGAGCAATTTTTATTACCCCTTTCAAGGGAAATACAATATTGAAGTCATTAAAAAATTCATTACCATTTCAAAATAGGGTTAATTTATTTCAAGGAACAAATGCTTTGTTTTTCAATATGACCGCTTTTCTAGGCAGCAAAGAACTTCGATAACCATCCGTGAAGAGGAGAGATTTGTACCAGGGATACAGAGAAGGCATGGTGTCTCCTGGATTTTTTTCCTCTCATTTTAGAACTGGGTAACTACTTAAGAAAAGCTTTGTGCTCACAAAGACCTCTAAGCAATAGAACCAAGCAATGGTATTTTTTTTCTTTTTTATTCAATCATAGCTGTGCACATTAATGCAATCATGGAGTACAATGTGCTAGTTTCATATATAATCTGAAATATTTTCATCAAACTGGTTAACATAGCCTTCGTGGCATTTTCTTAGATATTGTGTTAAGACATTTATATTCTGCATTTAGTAAATTTCACCTGTACCCTTCTAAGATGCACCGTACGTGTGGTTCCCCCAGTTACCCTTCCTCCACCCAATGCTTCCCCCTTCTTTCCCCTCCTTTGCCCCTTTCCCCAAGTTCTTGTGCTATAATTGGGCTATAGCCTTCATATGAAAACTATAAATTAGTTTCATAGTAGGACTGAGTACATAGGAGACTTTTTCCTCCATTCTTGAGATACTTTGCTAAGAAGAACAGCAATGGTACTTTCATCACCTGTGCTTTAGAATTTAATTCTTAACCTTTAATAACCTCTAATCAAAATTGCCATTAGTGTTTCCAGAGCGTCTTTGTATTGATGAAAGTGGTTATGAGAGTTCACTTTTAGTGCACTTATCTTCTTATTTGGAGAAACAATCCCCTCAAAACATCTCTCTTGTCTGTTCTATTTGTTTATCAAAAGACAAGCAGGATTTCAGCAGGAGGAAGTGGGTGCTGGGCAGTTTGCTGGGCTGAGCTGCTGAGCTGGAGCCTGCTCCTGAGAGCTCCTGGGAGAAGCACAACCAGGTACACTGCTGTTCGCTCCCCTCCCCTCATATTATTATCTTCTACCATTCTCAAGAAAGAACAAAGATTGCAAAATTGTATCACTTTTTTAGAAAATGTACATTTGAGGTGAAGAGACGAATGTTGGTTTATTTAAATAAAGTAAAGATGAAGCATGGATAAGACCAAAAAGGAAAGAAGGCAAAGAAACATAAAAGTGAGAGAAAAGCTCAGACCTTCAGCCAGAGGGAAGTGTCATTAAGAATGTCCCATAAACATGGGAAAGACGGAACTGCTTCCAGTTGCGCCGGCCCCAGTAACGGTCCTTCCGAACACAGATTGCCGATGCTCTGTGTTTATTTCACATGTGGAGGTCAGGTCTGCTACCCATGTGAAATAAATGGAGTTTTGCTTAAATTTTTTTTTTAATGCTAGAAAAGTGTCAAAAGGACAGATGTGAATTTTAAAGCAAATGGAACATGTTCTTCTTAGCAAAGTATCTCATGAATTGAAGAAAAAGTATCCAATGCATTCAGCCCTGCTATGAAGCTACTTTATAGTTTTCATATGAAGGGTATAACCCAACTATAGCACAAAAATATGGGGAAAGGGGCAAGGCAGGGAAAGGGAGGGGTGAGGTGGGGGTGGAGGGAGGGTAATTGGTGGGGCCACACCTACAGTGCATCTTAGAAGGGTACAGGCAAACCTTACTAAATGCAGAATACAAATGTCTTCATATAATAACTGAGAAAATGCCAGGAAGGCTGTTAACCAGTTTGATGAAAATAGTTCAGATTGCATATGAAACCAGCACATTGTACTCCTCGATTGCACTATTATACACAGCTATGATTTAATAATAAAGGTAATAAAAAAAATAAAGCAAATGGATATTTGAACACATAACACCTACATACAGATTAAAATCTCTAATTTTAGGTAACATAACGCTCAGATAAGGCTTGGTAGACATAGACAGAGATTTAGACAGTTAAAAAAAATCTCAGAAATTCATAACAGCAGGTGACAATTTGAGGAAAAGGGAGCTTCAAGATAGTTGTGTAACATAACATGCCAAAAGCTCTTCCAGCATCTGATTTGTAAAGCAACCTGATTCAAAAGTACGCAGGTCAACTGTTATCAAATCACAAGTTTAATGAGATGATTTAATATTATATCACTTAATTTTGAGAATAATTAGAAAATCCATATATAATGTTTTCATAAAATATGAATTTATGTTATCATTTCTTTTTTGTTAAATATAAAGATCACTAAAATATAAGTTTATCTGAGTTACTCTAGGCAGTGACTCAATGGTGTAATATGGTCCTTACCCTCAAGAAGTTTAGAGTAATCCAAGTGCCTAGTGGTGAGCTAGAAGGATGGTCATGGGCATAAAGGGAAATGCAGGTAACTCTGTGTAGAGTGGAATATTTGAAACACTCTTAAATGCAGAATATCCTCAGAATCAAAAGTATCGACCTTTTATTAGAGACTCAAGGATGAAGATATTAAATCTGGTTGTGACACAGAGGATGTCAGTGCAGTGTTTCAGGTTTTGCGGGACAGTTATTATAATCAGTTTCAATTCACAAATAGCTGAAGAGAAAACAAGAAAGGTAAGCAGGCCACCCTGAGAACACTTGTTAATAGTCAAAAGGTATGGTATTTGTTGAGGTTGTTTTTATTACAAGACATTTTAGAAAATCAACCCCAAAATAAAATATTAGGAATCCGTTTGTAGATGGCCAATTATTTTCATACATGGAATTAAAACAAGTTTTAACGGAATGTCTGAAAAACTAGATGCAAAGCCCAACTCACATCAGCCACTGTCTCTGGCAGAGAAAGGAGGTGTCCCGCTGACCCAACAGCCCCTTCCACACAAGACGACTGGGGACCCCAAAGGCACGTCAGCAAAAAGCACCCCCGATCGGGGCCCGTCCAGCCACTTTACAACCCGATTCCTTTGAGTCTCATGCTGTCTACTGTCATCGTTCCTTTTCATTTTTCTATTATAAGCATTTCACTTATCATATCACTCAAATGTATGGATTAAAGACCTTTGAAAATACCTGTCATCATCTTGAAAGATTTTGCCATTGAGGTGGCACACACATTTAAAACACTAAATCTAAGACCACGTGGACTTCTCACCAGGACCACTGATGATTATCATACTCCTTGCCCAGTAGTGGGTGGACAGCAAGAGCATAATAAATGTTGTCAGTCAATGTCAGGGCTTCCACTGCTCTCTGGAGTTAGACACAGCCTGTCGTCACCTGAAACTGCTCAAACTTTAAATTATAAAGCTATCTGTTTATTTCTTTGATTTAGCTTTCTAGCCTCATTTCCTACCAGGTTATTATCCCAAGCAATATTAATATATATTAATATACACACACAACTATTATATTTACATATATACACACAGTTACATAACTATTGTGTATACATATATATATGTAAATATGCACACATATACATAACTATTGTATATATTATTAATAAACACTGACAACTTCTGTATTTCTCTGTTTTAAAAATTTACTTGTTCTCTCCTAATCCCCCCTGAGTTCCCCTGGAGCTCAGCCATGGAGCTAGAAAAATGAAACAAAAGAAAGTAAACTATTTCAACGCTTTCCTTCTGCTGAATCAACTCAGCAAAGCCTGGACCCCAGCTGTAGTCCTTAAATCATTATCTTCTAAGTGTTTCAAAACCCCAAATGGCCACCATATATTCTTTCTTGTTAGTAACACTGTCACATCACCCGAAAGGAAAATGGGAATCTTGTTTTAGGACCTACCATATGCCTTTACTATAAATCTTTGTTTAGTTCATGTTTGCATTCTTGTAGTCATGAAAATCACTTCCTTACAGAACCAGTAATGTAATATAAAACACAAGGCTGGCCATGTCACTCCACTTAAACATTCACACATGCGTGACACACACACACTCACCCCTATGCCCATGGCCAACCACACGCCATGTTATATGACGCCCTTCACAGCCTGACCCTGTCTGTGTCCTCAGCAGTGTGCACATCTTCTAGTTGTCCTTCCAGACACCTCAAGGCACTGGTGTCTGTGTTACTTGGAAGCCCATCTTAACCACCCACTGCTCCCCCATCTTCCTCTCAACACCCCCTCTTCCTCCATAGATTATCGTTAGCCTCCTCCAGGAAGCACACCAAGGTCTCCCCAGCTCCTCGACTCATTTCCCTCACATACCCAGAAAAGCTTACATCACATAGCCAGTCATTTTTTAGAAACATTTTCAATGTTGAAAAGACAAAACTCAGATTTTTTTCCTTAATTAATTGCATACTTTATTTTCATGTTAAAGTTGGAGGTTAAAACTCAAATTTGCTAATATATTTTGTTACTTTATAATACCCAAGAAACATTAACGTAAGGTCTTCAGACAAAGCCCGAGAATATCCATAAAGTAAATGGACACAGAATTTCTAGTATAGCAAGCATCTATAACACTTGATACTACATGTGTTAGAATTTACAGACCTCCGAGTACCGATCACCCTCCCATCAGAAAGAAACTCTGACTCGTCCCTTCTGACTCTTCACTAAGCTTTTCATGAGGATTTTGGTATCGGTTAAGCCAGCTCAGCTCCCTTAACCAAATAAATACATAATTGGCACATTAGCAAGGAAAGAAAACATAGCTGAGTTGTGACAGAGAAGAATGGAGAGAATGTCCTAGAAAGAGGACAAAGACATTTACAATCTGAGGATCCAGCCCACGCGTCAGACAGGAAGCACAAAGGGTGCACCTGCAGGGTGAACAGACCAGGTAAGGGGGGCAAGAGTGCTCATCAGAAACGCAGCGGGAGGACAGGGACGGACAAAGGTGTGCGGCAGCAGTGTGGAGATACCACGTACGTGCACGGAATTCAACAACTTTAAGTGCACAATTCAATACTTTTAATTGATTCACAGGTATTGTGCACCGTTACTATCACTAGTTTTAGTATTGTTATCACCTCCATAAAAATGATGAAATTTTGTCGACTCCACTCCCCACCAATTCATCCCAGCAGTAACGATGTGCCAGACAGGTCCCCATACATAGGAAGAACAAACAAACTCACGTTATATTTTATGCACCTACAAGATCTGACAGCTATATTTGCAAACTCATCCTAGAAAAAAAAGTGCTATACTTCTCATTGCTGAATATCACTAAGGTCCCTTCCAAAGGAATCCCCTTGGAAAGCTGTGCACCGATGCCAGCACAGCCTTCAGAGAAATTTTGGAATATTTTTCTGGAATGGCCATCAGAGCTATTGTCATATGACACACAAAAGCATACAAAAACCATAATGGATGCAACTCAGCAAGACACAACCACCCACTGATACAAACACAGCTGGGAGACCCTGGTGTACCAAGTCCTGAGACCTGGCTGAGCTGATGGTACACTGGGGAAAAGTGTGTGCACAGTGGCAAGCTCACAAATTTAATTGTCAGACTTTGTATTATGTTGCATTGTATATTTTTAATATTTCTTAACACATACAATATATTTTGCAAAAATTTATAATGAATATTTTGTAAATAAAGGTACATTTAGCTACAATTTCCCATTCCCCCTATATGTGCATGGCCACCTTTGGGGCACCTTGTACTTTCTCTCCCCATAGATTTGCCTGTGCTGGACATTCATATGAATGAGACCATGTAGTAACCTGGCTTCATCTCTGTTCTATAGACTGAAGCACTTACAGACATTTACACAAGAAAGAAATTGAGCTTGTTTCTGATAGTCACAAAGCTTCTAATGGTGTCAGGTTTCGAGTGTAGGCAATTGACTCCAAAGTATGGTATTAATTGTTATAGCAGATGCCAAACACCATTATTGTAAATATATATCAAGAAGAGATGGGCAAGAATTTAGATCAGCTGAATATATTTAATAAAGATAAATTAGAGAATGAGCTCTTTGTATATGTGCTCAGCTTTCTCTTCCAAATTTTGACCTATCTGGTAAACTCTGATTTTATTAGCTATATAAATGATGTTGGTAATAAGCAGTCTTATTTCATTTGGGAAGTATGCCCTCTAGACACCCCATAATGAAATAGAGTGAGTGGAACCAAAGCATTCACTAAGAGTACAGCGCTTTCTAAGGAAAGAAAAAAATAAAATAAATAAATCAGAGTTGAAAATCAGTATGAGAATTAAAATAAGAATTTAATCAAGTTTAATGTAATTAATATAATAAGTTAATGCAGCCAATAATTTATATTAGGTGTTCGAAATGCTATAACATTTCAACCTTATAGGGCGGCTCCTGTGGCTCAGCGGGTAGGGCACCGGCCCCATATACCAAAGGTGGCGGGTTCAAGCCCGGCCTCGGCCGAACTGCAAAACAAAACAAAAAAAAAATAGCCAGGCGCTGTGGCGGGCGCCTGTAGTCCCAGCTACTAGGGAGGCTGAGGCAAGAGAATCGCTTAAGCCCAAGAGCTGGAGGTTGCTGTGAGCAGTGTGACGCCACGGTACTCTACCCAGGGCGATAAAGTGAGACTCTGTCTCTA
>CAUYON010019232.1:0-11025 GCA_963573935.1 Arctocebus calabarensis | reverse complement strand
CCAACCAGAAAGAAACTGGGATTCTCCCATCTCTCTTGCCCCTGTCCCTCAGCATGTAATAAGAAATGAAATCCTGTCCACCCCACCTCATTCAGTCAGTAATTACAAAAGGCACCTACGGTGCATCTTAGAAGGGCACAGATGAACCTTGTCTCTGAATCTTGGGGTGCCTCCTCCGTGAGGTACAGGAGTGGGATGGATACCCCTGCAGTTAGCAGTATCTTGTACCTTGTTCTTCTCCCTCACCCCTCCCTCTGCCCTGTAGTCTCAACATTCGGTAGGCCCAGAAAGCCGATCCGGAGCCAGGGGGGGTGGGCGGTGCCCGGCCTCGGCGTCGGAGCCTGGCATGGGGACGCTCTGGGCTTCCCGCTTAGTTTGGGAAGCGTGTTGGGACAGGACTATGATAATTAACACTGGGGCGCGTTTTGTCTTCCAAGTGCTTTACAAACACGACCTAATTAGCCCGCAGGGAGGAGCTGCGCCACCGAAACGCTCTCTTTATTATTCATTTCTATAGGGTCTGGAGCGCGCAGCCTGGTGCAGTGAGCGCGGGGAAAGGGGGGAGGCGCTGGTTGGGGTGGAGGGGAGGGCCTCGCGGAGTGGCCTCCGAGCCCCAGAGCCCTTCACGTCGCAGTTCGGCCCATTGTTATGCATCTCATTGAATCTTCACAATCTCGAGGGATGGTTGGCTTGGGGCTCAGAGACGTTAAGTGACAGGTTCGAAATCACACAGCCCATACGCGGGAAGCCCTCCAGGTCTTGTGGCTTCCCCGGGCGCTTCGCCGGCCCAGCACCGTGAGTCTTGGGGCAACCTGCCCGGCTCCTCGCATCAAGGCGCCGGGCGCAGGCGGGCGGCTGGCAGCGGCGGCGCGCTCCCGGGCGGGCGGAAACTGTTGCCAGCGCAAAGCTCGCCGCTACACCTGAGCGGGGGGACAGATGTGCATCAATATTTATTCGGAACTCCCAGGAAACCTGGATGAAGTGTAATTATCTCAGCTCAATCAGCTCGGATTAGCATAACATCAAGTCACCCATCAGATGGAGGGTTTGATTTCGGGGATCAAAGCGACGCGCTGTAGCCGCTGATTAATCGGGGAGAAAGGAGAGGCGAGAAGAAAGCGGCGCCGGCTCCGCGAGCCACAGCTGCACCGCTTTGATGCACCCATTGTGCCAAGTTAACTTTCCCGGCCGGCCCGGCGCCCGCCCCGCCTCTCCCAGACCCGCTGCGCCCGCCGGCTCCGCGGGCTTTGGCGCCATTCTCCCGGTTGCAAATCACGAGCTGAGCTGGGAAGGGGGGTGCTTGTCTGTCCAAGATCTGGTGGGAGGTGGAGGGGCGCTGTGGGGAGCCCGCCCGGCACCCCCAAAGAGTTCGCCTTGTCGATGCGTCCTGGCAGGTGGGCGTTGGAGGCTGGTGGGAGTGTAAGGCCCGCCCTAGGAAGCCTGTCCTGCCTCACCGGCCACATCCCTTCCCACCGCACACAAATTTGACTCAGATTTTCCTAACTCGCCCTGCTGTCTTGACTCTGTACCTTTTGTATAATCTGTCTCCCCAACTTCAATGCACTTCCATCCCTTTCTGCTGCCAACCCACTATGACATTTTATAATGTGGAGCCCAAAGGTTTGTCATTATGCCTCCAGTCCTTGGTCCTTTCCCTGGAGCAAGGGGACCTCTGTCTTGGCCCGATGGGTGGCCTGGTGCTGTCATGATTTGGGTAGCTCCCTCTTCCCTGGTGGACTTTGCACTGTGGACTTGGAAGGGCCCAACAGTCCCCGGAGCTCTGAGAAAACGTTTTCTGGGGGGTGAGGACCAGTGCTGGTTAGATTTGTGTTAATCAACAGGGTTGTCCTGCTAACTTCCATACTAACCCCCAATCTGTGCTTGCCCCCGGATTCCCTGTGCTGATGGCAGGAACCCTGCCTTACTTATGTTTAAGTCAGTTCTCGACACAAAGTAGATATGGATTCTAGCTCTTGCCCTCTGCTAACTTGTTCCCTGACTAAGTCACTGGACCTCTCAGGAGCTCAGACTGCTGGTTGGTGTAAGTCTTTGTGGCTGTGACCACAAAGACCACTGCTCAGTATAGTCACTCCCAGGGAAGAAAACCTCCGTCGATGTTAGAGACTCCCTAGAATCTTAGGGTAAAAGGGAAGCTCACATACCCCTTCTTCATCCTCCTGATAACCAGTCTCCACCCTTGACTTAAGGGGCTGAGGCTGGGCCACCTGGGTGTTTGCCTAGGATGATGGGGGATGGTGGGGAACCCACATGGCCACTCTTCAAAGCTCTCTCTGGCTGATGGGATGATGGCGCCCGAAACCATGGTCAGCCCTTTCCAGCCTCCTGTCTCACTCAGCAAACCAGACAATTGTCTGTCCATATGGATGTGTAAGTGAGACAATAACAGTTCTTCACCATGTCCTCTACCCAAGAATTTGACCTTGGCTTCAAAGAAAATGTACTTGAATTCCAAAGCTTTTGTTTGCAGATGATTTCTTAACTTCACACCTTAAAGTTTTTTTAAAAAATTGTTTTAAAAGTGTCTACTCCTATAACTTCAGTGATCTTTGTCATAGCCCCTTGAAGTACCATAAAAATGATTACACACATGTGTATAGCACGTGCTGTTTTCAGAGCCTCCCACAGCTACTGTCTTGTCTGATCTTCCCAGCAATCTTTGAGAGATAGAAAGTAAAGATGGTTGTCTCCACTGGACAGAAGGGGGGGGTGGAAACTCTAAGAGATAGAGAGTGATGTGCCTCAGGTCACAGAGGCAGGTGGAGCCAAGCTTGAACGTGGGTCTCCTGGGGGTTCAGGATGAGATATTCTCTCTTATACTGTGAGGTCACACATTTTCATTATAGAGAATGTCAAAAGAGGTTCTAAGAGGCAAGGAGACTTATCCAAGGTCTTAGACAAGTTGCTGGGTATAGGACAATGTTGTGCCACTTCCTTCTCCTCGATGCTGTGGCATTGCCTAGGGTGTCTGGAACCCTCCTCCCCAAGAGCCTGGAAATCCGTGTGGGGAGAACTCGGTGAGGTCAGAGTAAAAGATGTGTGTGTACCCATTGTCATTCTTCTCCAGAGCGTAAGCCCCTTGAGGGCAGAGATCATGTTTATTTTGTTTCCTACTATGTCCCAGAATCAAAGCCCAGTGCCTGGCACATAGTAGGTTCTCAATAAATAGATGTAGAACAAGTGAAAGAAGGAAGTAATGCAAGAGGAAGAGAGGAAGAAAAGGAGGGAGGGAGGGAGGATGAAAGGATTGCCAGCCCCGGCAGGGGGCTGTGCCTTGAGAGTGGGTGGGCATGTGCCCAGTATACTGGCAGAGAGATGATTTATCTCCATTCCAAATCTCTGCTATGCAACATCGTGGATTTTTCTCTCCCCTTTAATTAAGAACTAAATATAGATCTTAATTAAGACACTGATGAATTTAATTTAGAGTGGCATTAGGGCCTTAACTTGCAGAGCTCAATGCCGTGTTTGTATAATGTGGGATATAAGCTAAATGAGTGCTTGCTTGTTACCACCATAAATAATTCCCTTGCAAATCCCTTTTGAAGCATGGCTAACACTACCCTGCCCCCGCCTAGAGGATGTTCTTACACTCTCACTGCCTCACCCCTCTTCATTCGTCCACAGCATAAGTGGTCCTGTCATGTCCCCACACTCTGACCAAACTGGATTCTCCTTTCCCCACCACAGCTGTGTCTTTGTTCACATAAGCTCCTTGCTGGGAAAGCATTTTTCCTCACTTCTCTCTCCAAGCCCATCAGGAGGAGAGAGAGACCCCTCCTCTTCCTTCAATGTCCCGCACAGGATGGTCTGATGAGACCCTCTCTGCTCCTCTCCCTGTCTCCTGAACACTAAGGCACGAGGTATGAGCTCCAGACTCCCGCAGGGTTCTGTTGGTGTGGCACCCACCCTGCCTGTGCCTTTGGCATTCAATACCTGGCTTTCCTCTCGGGCACTACTTGGGGAGTGAGTGGCAAGCGCAGGGCCTGCACAGAGTAGGTCATCAGGAAACGGCTCTTGTTTAAGCTACTAATTAGGAGCTCAAGGAGCCAAACTTAATTTCAGGCTACTTAAAAAAAAAAACCCATTTATTGAGCACCTACTGTATACTAGGCACTGTGGTAGGGCCTGGAAAATCTGATTTCTGCAGTGGGTCAGAAGCTGAATGAAGATGCATGCAAGGGGTGGTGGTCAGTTGTGCTGTGTGCAACAGCAGAGCACGGCCGAGCCCATCTCATTCATTGCCCTGTCTCCCATCTGACACCAAGAGGGGGGCACAGCCCGATGGCTCAAAGCTACTGCTCTAGAGTCTGATAGCCTGGGGCTGGATGAGGTCACCTTATTCATTTGGAAAACAGATTCTTATGAGGCAAAATGAGGTTTGCCTCTGTGTAGTATATGACACACAGTAGGTGCTCAATAAATGCTAGTGATGTTGATGGTGGCATCTAGTTGACATGCTGACCTGTTAGAGAGATGGCAACTTTCCATCAAACAATGGAGCAGGATGTGTCCTTCATGCCTTATACATAGGAAAATTAGGGTCCGGGGGGTGATTGGCCTTTTCAGGAACTCCATGCTTTTGATCCACATTGTCACTCCGGGCCCTTCCTCTGCCATCTGTACGCCCCACTGAACACAGGTGATGCAGGATGGAGTGATTTCACTGGTCCCTTTGTCATCTCAGGCCACTCAGCCCCCTGTCTCATCTTCCCCTCTTTCCTACCTAACCCTGCACTGGTGCAATTTCATTGCCAGTGTGGGGACTCTGTTTTTGAAGCACACCCCCCTGTGGTGCCCACAGCTCATTCATGTAGCAAGTGGTAACTGACTGTTTTGAAAAACTGAATCATCTGCTTACACCTGCTCCCCTGCCATGGCACTATCTAGGTACCAAGTGAAGGGGCCCCTTTGGAAATGTATAGATTTAGTTCCCCTCTCTCTGCCTCTCACTATTGGCCATGTTGAACATTGCCTAGAAAGCTCTAGACCATGGTTTTTTTTTCTTATTATATATTTTTTTAACTTCAGCACTGTTGACACTTGAGGCTGGACAGTTCTTTGCTGTGGAGGGCATTCTGTGGACTGTTTAGCTTCCCTGGGCCTCTCCCCACCAAGTAGTAACACCCAGCCCAGTTGTGAAACCCAGGCACTCATTTCACCTCCGCCAGGCTCAGTTTCTCATCTTTAATATGTCGATAACCACACCCCCCTCTTAGGGTTACAGTCACATTCTCAGCACAGTGCTGTACACTTGGTAAATGTCCAATAAATATTAGCAAATACTCTTTCGTAGATGCATGTTCAGACTTAACAAACATTTTTGCATGCCCACTATGTCCCCAGTAACAGTAATTATTAAATGCATGTGCTGGGTACTGTTTTAATGCATTGATTCATTTGACCCTAGCAGGAATCAGCGTGATAATATTATTAGTGTCATTCAGATGAAGCGCAGAAGTACAGGGAGTTAACACGTTTGCTAGTGACTTCAGATGTGGGGAGTCGAACCCAAGGCAGTGTACCTCCAGAGCCCATGCTCTGAATGGGAGCTTTCAGGTCTGTTTCATTTGCCGGTGACCAGGCTCCTCTCCAGCGTCACCTCTTTCTAGAATTACGTTGTCCACTTTAGTAGCCAGCAGTCGCACATGGCTATTTAACTTTAAATTAATTAAAATTTAAATTTCAGTTCCCCCATCATATTAGCCACATTTCAAGTAGTCAATAGCCACTGAGTAGTTACTACTTATGTATTGGACAGCACAGATATGGGACATTTTTGTCATTGCACAGTTCTATTGGGACAGCTCTGTTCTAGGGACTGTGGCAAATAAATTCCTCTCCCCTAAGGAGCGTTTTGAAGTCCCTTTAGATAATTGGTGGCAGCCAATCAACATTGTGCCCAGAGTTGTACAGCTGCCAGAGTATTCTGCTCATTTAACATTTATTAAGTCCCAAGTATGTGTCTGGAACAGCATTTGGGACTGGAGAAATAAAGATAAATAAATATAGTCCTTGCTCATAAATGTAATTTATAATAGCATTAAGGCGTTAACTTGTAGAGCTCAATGCCGTGTTTGTGTCATGTGGCTAAATGAATGTGATAGGTGCTGAATTTGTGCAAGAGCACAGATACCATGGTAGCCGGGGCACAATTAATTCCCTCAGATTGGGCTAGGGGTTCCTTGGAGGAGGGACCCAGGAGCACTGTCCTGAAGGGGGCCTGCTGGTCTTTGGGTGAGCAGATAATGGGCGTCATCCTTACAGCCTTGGTGGGGGGGTGGTGGTGCTCAGATTCTCTTTGTCTGGAATTTCTGCTGTACAGACTTGCAGCAAAGAGTGTGGTGACATTTTGGCAGGTTGGCGTTATTTAAAGGGGGTTTGTGAATCAGTAAAGAAGTTGCATTCCAGGTGAACCTAAGTTGAGCCCAGTGAGTGGGGGAGGAAGCTCACGGACAGAAAGTATTAGTGTTACCTCCGCTTGCGTCTGTGGAGACCCCAGCAGCTTTCTTGCCTAATTCCAAGCTGAGCCCTTCCTCCCACCTCCCTGGTGCTCTCAACCCCCTCTCCCTACAATGTCAGCTGACCCTGCCCGCCTATCTTCTTGCTCCAATTCAACACTCCCCTAGCTTAGAAATTGCTTGGTGATATTGGGAACAATGAGGCCTGACTCTGTTAGTTCAGAGTAAAATGGATTTTTTTTTTTTTAAAGAAGGGTATTGCATTCCTGGTGATGTATGGACAAGTCAGGAGAGGAGAGGAAGGCTGGTATGGGAGGGGAAAGTGAGGGGGGTTGGACTCCAGAGCGGCTGGAGCCTCATTGGGTGGGGAAGGGGGAGCTACTGCTGACACATGGGCTCTTGGTCTTGCTAAGCGAGGCCCAGGCTGAGCCAGACTATGGAAGTCCTGGCTGCTCGCTTGTCTGGGAAGGGGTGAAGCCAACAGGGCTGCCAAGGAGCTGGGGACTGTGGAGAGCTTATTCCTTTTAGGAAGGTAAGAGAGCTGTCAAACTCCTTTCCTGTCCTACTGGACAAGAGTGAGGCAGTGAGATGGGTTGGAGGGAGAAGGTTTCACCAGGAGCCACACTCAGGCCCAGACACAGCAAGTTGGCAGTGCTGTTACTAGAACCCAGGTGTGTGTGTGTGACTAGTGGGCACGGTTCATCCCTTAACCATGGCCGAGGAGTGTTCCATGGTACACACACGTAACACTTTAACTCTTCCCTTCTTGGAGGACATTTGGGTTGTCTTTCTAAGCTTTGGCTCTAAGTGTCTATATTTGTTTGTTTTAATTAACTAACTTTATTTTTTAGATGTATAACACAACCGAGTAGAAAGTACAGAGTTTCCACATATCTCCCCCCTACCCCTTGTGATTTCCTATATTAGTCAAATCTTGTTAGTGTGGTACATTTGTTAGAATTGATGGACTAATACTGATACATTACTATTAGCTGAAGTTCATGATCTACATTAAGATCCACTCTTGCTGTTGTGTATTCCATGGGTTTTAACAAATGCACAATGTCATGTCTCCACCATTGCGGTAGGGAACAGAATCATTCCACTGCCCTACAAATCCCCCATGCATCACCTGTTCATCCCTCCTTCCTTCCAAAACCCCTTGCAACAGCAAATCTTTTTACTGTCTCCATAGTTTTGCCCGAACTTTTTTGTGTCTCTTTAGAATTTCCCAGGGGGTCTGTCTTGATCTTTAGGCCCACCTGTGCCTAATAACCCAGGAGCCTTCATGGAAGCCAGGCCCTGTAGGGAGTTAGTTCCAGGGCTGGGAGAGCTGCCTGCAGATGAGTTTGAATTGCTTTCTTTTAAGGACTATTGTTGGAACAGGCTGATTCAGCTCCATTCCACTGGTTGAGCGGTGGCCTCAGGAGGGCTGGGCGCTCCAGGCCTTGTTTGCAGGGGAGGGAGAGCAGAGCAGAGACCCTGTCAACTGAGAGCTCAACTCTGGGGGCCTATTCCAACCCCAAGGTCCCCGGAGAGCCCAAGCCCTTGGCTCCTTTACACCCAGGCTTAGAAGCCAGCTGCCTGGCCTTTCCCTCTAGGTGCCTCTGGCTCAGCCTGGGGCTGCCTCCTGGCTTGAAGGCTCCCCTCTGAGTCTCACTTTCATTTCTAAACAGACAGGAAAATAAGCAATTGGTTTTGGACATTACATAAGCTGGGCAAGAGAAACTTTAATAAGGAAAAGAGCAGAGGGAAGGGGTTGAAGATCTTAAACTCAAAACTACAAAAAGCTCACCATTGCCAACTCAAACAGAGACAGCTGCAAACCTGCTATGATCAGAGAGATGATGCAGGTGGCCCCGGGCCCCTGGGAGAAGACTAGCCCGGCCAGCCAGAGCTCTGTGATGTCCCACTGGAGGCGAGACCAGGCTGCTTCCCTCCCGCCCAGGGGCCGTTCTGCACCTCCACATTCACACTTGCATTTGCTTCTCAAACAAGCCTTGGAGGCGGGCTGGCTGGGACTTCAGACAGTCAGGGGCACGCAGGCTGTGGAGTGGGAAGGACTAGAGAGATGAAAGTCAACCGCCCTTATATTACAGATGAAAGAATTTAGGGTGAGAACGTGTGGTTAGTGCAGAAAGGGGGCTGCAGTGCAGTTTCCCAGCGGCCGGGGCAGCCCCCACTCCGTTGTTAAGCAAGGTGATGAGCGCCTGGTTTTTGCAGGGTGCCCGTGATCACTGCTATCAATTGTCTATATACCTTAGATGGAGAAACTGCGATTTGCAGAAATAGCTTTCCCTTGCCCAGGCCTTTGAGCTCTGGGTTTAGTGTTCTGGACTGTTTTGGTCCTACCCATCTGGCCCATTTCAGGTTGACTAGACTGTTCAGGTGAGGCTATTATGGGGTGTGTTGTGTGCGTGTGTGGGGAAAGACAAGGATCATGGGGATTAATGGTAGGCAGGGGTAGTTGCAACTTGGCAAGAGGAGGTGAAAGTTTAGCAAGAGCCTCAAGAATCCTGCCATATGCCTGGTGGTGAGATTCTTATGTAGAACATATGGCCCCGACAGGTGCTGCAATTACCCCTCTCAGCTCTGGAGCCTAAAGTAAGCTGGCAGATAGGCCTGTGAGTTTCCAGACCCCACAAACCTCTTGGTGTCCTAGGAACAGGAACCCCCAGAGGGCCTAGAAAAGAGGATGGGGGTACCTTTTCTCCAGGGCCTACTGCTGACCTGCTTTGAAGCTGTTGGCAGGGTTGTGTTGGGCAACTGAGAAGCACTCCCTGCCCCACTGACAGTGAGGGAGACCTCCATCCCACATCTGATGGCCTCATATTTTTCTTTCTTTTTTTTTTTTTTCATTAAATAAACGTTTATTTTGGAATGATTTTAGATTTATAGAGAAGTTGCAGAGAGAGTACAGAGTTCCTCTATAGTCTTCACCCAGCCTACTCCAGCATCAACATCTCATGTAACCATGGTGAATTTGTCAAACCAAGAAAATGACATTGGTATGTCATGTCTAACTAAAATCCAGACTTTATTCAGATTTCCAGTTTTCTGAATAATGTCCTGTTCTTATTCCAAGATCCAATTCCAGAAACCACCTCACATTTAGGAATATATCCCTTTTCCGTTCTATTATTGGTTCCCACAGTTATCTTTCCCTGGGACAGAGAATGGGTGGGAAAGCTGTTGTCCTTGTGATGAAGCGAGGGAAATTGAGACTTAAAAATGTCAAGTGACTAGGTTCCCTTTGAGGGCAATGAGAACAAGGCCCACTCAATTGAACCCTTCCTCTGTCTCTTTCCCCCCAGGACTCTTGCTTTTCAGAATCCCCCCCTGGAATGCCCCCACAAGCCTATCTCCATCCCACCAGGGCAAGACAGTGAGATACCCCTACTAGAGCTGGTCCAGGTCCTGCAAAAACCCACTTCCTGCCCCATCATCTCTTCCCCTAGACCCTAAAGGCCAGGGCAATGTCTTAGTGGCTACAGACTGGGCAGAGTGAAGCCCAAAGACAGAGACATACAGAGAGAGAGAGAGACACCAGGAGACAGAGAGATAGAGGCACTATTATCTGTCCAACCAAAATTATTTGTGATAGATGAAAAATGGTCACAAGTTCTTTGTGGCTTCTCCCACCAGGAGGTATAAAGAGGTGTAGTCTGCTTCCCATCCCTTAAATCTCAGCAGAGCCCTGTGATTTGCTGTGACCAAAAGAATTCAGCAGAAGAGCCACTGTCCTAATTCCAGACCCATAACTCAAGAAGTCTTAACAACTTCCACTCTTACTCTTCTGTAACCCTGAAGGTATAATGTGAATAAGCCTGAGCTGTACAGCTAGAGGACACCTGGGAGAGAACAAAGCGACCCCAGTCTAAGCCTGTCACCAGCCAGACAAATGAGCAAGGCTATCTCAAACCATCCAGGTCCCGCTGATATGGTAGCTGACCATAGCCTAACAAGGGAATCCTGGGCAAGACCAGCAGAACTGCCCAGATGAGTCCAGCCCAAATTGCCAACTTAAGTTTTGGAATGGATTGTTGCACAGCAAAGGCTAACTGATACATGATTCCTCAGTTCTCTCTTGGTAATGGGATCCCAGTTTTATTTCAGGAGGAAGTGTGCCAGTCTCAGTAGATAGAACATGACTGGTCTACCCAAGTGTGACAATTCTGCTATCCTCTTCCCTCTTTATAGCCTGGAGCAGCAAAGGTAGCTGACTCAGGCCAAGGAGATCCAAGTCAAAGTATGCAGGGGGAGACACTAGAAGACAGGCTTCTGACAGAGGTTTTACTTTTTGATAGAGTTGACAGGTTCGGTCAGCTTTGCCCTTTCTCTCCTCCCTGACCCCCCCCCCCGCCATCTTTCTTCCTTGAACACAGACATGATTCTTAGAGATACAGCAGCCATCTTGTGACCATGAAGTAATAAGCAATGAAGGCAAAACAAAAGAATTGCAGAGATATAAACTCTACCTTTGCTGAACTGTTGAACTAATACCAGTAGCCACCTATCTCTGGAATTCATGCTAGGTGGAAAACCA
>CAUYON010019229.1:0-12434 GCA_963573935.1 Arctocebus calabarensis | reverse complement strand
CCCAACTTTGTCTATCCTGATTATCCACTGAAAAGCTCAAACTTATGGCCCGCCTCCTACGGTTCTTAGCACCAGAGCAGTAACACCTTATTGGCTGTTCTACCATCCTGACGCCTCCCCTAACCTAGTCTATATCAGATGCCCTTGTCTTCTGCGCGCTCTCTCGCTCTCTCTCCCTCTCTCTCTCTCTCTCTTTCTCTTCTCTCTCCTATCCCCCCGTGTGTCTCTTCTCCTCTCCCCCCCTCCTCTCCTCTCTTCCCCCGTTTCTCTCTCTCTCTCCCCTCCTCCTTAATGCTGCTCTGCAGTTTCCCCCACCAATAAAGACCTTTTGTACAAGCCTTGATGTTCTGTGAGTTTTGTGCCGCTCGAGTGCCCCTCTTTCACCGTAGGTGGCGAGTTCAAACCCGGCCTCGGCCAAACTGCAAAACAGAAAAATAGCCGGGCATTGTGGTGGGCGCCTGTGATCCCAGGTACTCTGGAGGCTGAGGCAAGAGAATCACCTAAGCCCAGGAGTTGGAGGTTGCTGTGAGCTGTGACGCCACGGCACTCTACCGAGGGTGATAAAGTGAGACTCTGTCTCTACAAAAAAAAAAAAGCATGTCAAGTTATTAGCCAACGATGGATGTTTGGATGTTATTTTCTTTTTTGTTCTTTTTCCTTTTTTTTTTAGATGAGGACCTCACGAAAGATATAGATCCATTCCCAAGAAAAATACATGTGTGTACACCTCCCCACAAATTCATGGGGTCTTAGACTCCTATGAATCCCAAGTTTTTTGGTCATGCTGAGAGTACCTGAAAACACCGTTTTGACGCTGTGAAGTGCCTTGGGAGCTCCCAAGGGGCTTATTTTTTCTGTTTCTCAGTTCACCATGGCTCAGACCAACTCCAGGAGCCCCTGACCACCTGCGGCGTCTAACCTAGACGGAGCATGCACTGGCCGGCAGATGTTTTTTTCTTTTTCAGCATAAAATTTCCAAACAGGTTTTCAAATGATAACTTAGCTTATCTTTGGAGACAGAGTGCAAGTATTTAAGAGCAAATTAATAAGTTGGTTTTCTCATGTTGTGTGCCTGCATGTATCGTGTGTACGTGTTTATGTGAGTCTGCGTCTAGGGCTCCTCCATTTCCTGGTTTACGGCCCAGGTAATACACAGCCCTAGGTCCCTAGGCAGACGCCCCCTCCCATCCACCCGGAGCTCAGCTAACTTCCTCCCGTGCTGAAGACATTCGCCTACACTGAAGCCTTTGCAGCAGCTCTGAAAAGTTGCAATTCCTTTTTATCATGGAGGACTAATCTGCTTCTTATCTCTAAGCGTCCTTAAACTCCATCCCACTGTGAGGCCTAAAGGGGATTACCAGCTGTCATGTAGCTTTTCCACCTACCTAACGGCAGACAGGAGAGCTCCAAATGGGACAGGAATAAGAACTAAGAGTAAAGGAATTCCCGAAGGGGTGAGTCTGTGTCTCCGCGGCAAGGAAAGCATCCTACACAAAATGAAAACCACGAATCTCAGATTTTCCTGAATTCGCCTGTCTTTTCTTGGCTGAGAGCATAAGACTGGTAAATAAGCATCTGCCAACTGCCAGCTCTGACCGGTAAAAAATCAACTCGGGAAAAGAAAATCAAATCAGAAAACTCAGGCAAACAAACCCACACACACACACACACTTGGGGGAAAGGGAAAGAAAAGTCCACCACCCTTCCTGAATTTTCTGAGACAGACCCATTATTGTTTCTGAGGGTATTTCCAGACAACACAGGAACTCCTGAGAGTTCAACTAAGGAAAGAACATTTTCATATCAAAGGGTCATCAGCTACCGACTGTACTTCTATATACATGTAGACACAGAGACTCACAAATAATTCTGTGCCTACTGCAGCAAAGGTCACTCTGCTGATCAGCATTCTAGTTTATTTCCCCAGATCTGATATCCTTTCCAGTAACCTTGAGACCAATAGAATGACTGGCAGAGTAAGACAAAGACTTTGTTTTTTGCAGTTTTTGGCCAGGGCCAGGTTTGAACCTGCCACCTCCGGTATATGGGGCTGGCGCCTCACTCTTTTGAGCCACAGGCATCACCCGACAAAAGACTTTTTTCATTATGCAAACTCAAGTGCTCCAAATCAACCCAAATAGCTTTTAAAAGTGTGTATTGTTTAAAAGTCTTCAATGGTTCCCACTTCCGTAAGGAAAACTTCTCAGTTCCCTAAATTGGCCTTCAGTAGGATGGACCATACACTTTGAGAGTGAATGTGCACACAGCTAATAACGCTGGAACAATAGCTAGAAACCAAGCCCTCCACTCTGAAAGGCCATCCTATAGGCACCCAGCCTAAGGCATCTGATTTCGCCTTGCAACCCCCATTCTCTTCCCCCTCCATCCTCTGCTCACTCTCCCGCTTAGCCACCTCGACTCCTCTCAGTATTTTGAAAGGGGCAAGTTTCCTCCAGCCTCCGGGCCCTTGGCAAGTGCTTTCCTCTGCCTATCCCATGGGTTTGGTGCTTCTTCACCGACTCACTCCTACTCATCTCTTCTGCATGTCTCAGTCTAGAGAGAGGGGAGGAGAGGGAGGTCTCCGCTGATCTCCAGGACAAAGTCAGCTCCCTCTTTTGGGCTCCCACAGCCTCCAGAACACCCCTCATCACGTTTGCAATGACAGGGAGTCCCTGGGTTACAAACAAGATAGGTTTTGTAGGTTTGCTCTGAAGTCGAATTTGTATGGAAGTTGGAACAGGTACATTTACCTACTATCTGTGACAGCCTCTGTTCATTAGTGCGAGTTGCATGTAGTGCAACCACTTGTACTTTATTTAGTGGCTGCCTTGTGAGATGGCACAGTGTTCCAAATAAAGGGCCAGCCACAATGCCTGGTTTCCCGTTGCTTAGTCTCTTGAGTGGCCCTGGATTCTTCAAAGCTCCCTGCAGGCATCCCCTTGAGGTGCTGTAACCCCACTGCCTCTCCTTGCTCCCCTGAGAGGTGAGGACTGCTCCGAGTGCAGCCCGAGAGGCAGGCTGCCTCTGGCCGAGCCCCTGTCCCACTGGATGGACACCAGCCCACTCAGTGCCCAGACTTCCTTCCAGGCAGAGTGCAATTCATCCATCTAGGCACAGATGAGATGGATGAGAATGAAGAGAATCCTGCAAGGGAAACACAGCATCACACTCCCTCATCTGAAACCTGGGGCTTTTGAATACAGTTTTGAATTCAGAACTTTTCGCTTGAAAATGATAATATTATGTAATATTGCCAGTGGGGCTAGAGCAGCACCCTGCAATCTCCCATACTGATATTTCTCCAGCAAAATGTATGAATACTCATACTGAGCGGCTAAATAAGTCTCACAATGGCCTCACATCCCCTCAGGTCAGGTTTTGCAAGTCATTAAGTTCGTATCAGGTCATAATTTCTGCCAAAGTTATGAAGAACCTTTGGTTACCAGGAGTATTTAGGCTTGGTGCCTGTAGCTCAGTGGGTCGGGCACTAGCCACATACATCGGGGCTGGGGGTTTGAACCCAGCTCAGGCCCGCTAAACACCAATGACGACTATAACAAAAAATAGCTGGGCATTGTGGTGGGTTCCTATAGTCCCAGCTACTTGGGAGGCTGAGGCAAGAGAATGGCATAAGTCCAAGAGTTTGAGGTTATTGTGAGCTGTGATGCCACAGCACTCTACTCAGGGCAACATAGTGAGACTCTGTCTCAAAAAAAAAAAAAAAAAAAAAAAGAATATTTAATTGTATTTATTTGAATTTAGTAAATCTTATAAAGATAAAACTTTAAACATTCTTTTCTAGTTCATATTTCAATAGATTTAGGGGTAAGAGGTTTTTAGTTACAGTACGTGGATGAAATACATGGCAGAGGTGATGTCTGGGTGTGAGTGTACCCATCACTTGAATCACACATACTCACCCAACAGGTAGTTTTTCTTTCCTCATTACTCCCTCTCAGTCTTGAATGTCCACTATACCACTCTGAATGCCCCTGCATACCCACAGGTTGGCTCCTATATACAAGTGAGGACATTGGGTATTTGGTTTTCTATTCCTGCCTTGCTTCACCTAGGATAATGGCTTCCAGTTTCGGTCAAGTGGATGTGAGACGCAGTATTTTGTCCTTTTTGATGGATTAGTATATCCACATTTTATTTACTCCTCAGCTGATGGGAACTTAGGTTGATTCCCTATCTTTGCAACTATGAATTGTGCTGCAAAAAACATAGTATTTCAGGTGTCTTTTTGAGATAATGGTTTCTTTTCCTTTGAGTAGATACCCAGTAGTGGGTACTGATGGATCAAATGATACATCTAAGCTTTTGAATTTTAGAATTGTGGAAAAGGAACTTTGAACTTATAACACTTAACATTTCCTTGATACATATGTGCCAGACACTGCTCCAAGTTTATGTACATATTGTATAGAATGTAATACACATTCTAGATATACTACATTAGTCTATTTACAGATGATACAGTCTATGTGTATAAAATCTCAGTTAATCCTCAAGATAATTCCACAAAGTATTACAACTTTACTTATTTTCAGATAAGGAAACTGAGGTGTAGAGAGTGCAGTGAGCACAGAGAGTAAGCAGCAAAGCACAAAACGGGACCATGACCCACAGCTGGCACCCAACAATTACTGAATAAATGAAAGGTGAGTGTGTGTGTATTGTGCACAGAAAGGTGGACTTGAAGCTGTGCAACAGTAAAACTGCTGAGGTGGCCTTGTCAACTGCCGTGGGACTACTGACCTCAACCCCCTCTTCCAGGCATTGCTTTGATCCCAACTTAATGTTTACAAAGAGGGTGTCACAACGTGGCCTACCTTCCTGGACACAGATGACACAGGCCAGCCTCCAGACACATTTAGGCCAATCATAATGATTCCCTGGAACGTGCGAAAGGAAACTACACAGTCATTCTCTTTCTGGGTACCTGGACTCTAAAACATTCACTTGTTTCAGGGGAAAACAAGGAACACCCGTATAATACCTAGATATCTCAACATAACCCGCCACATTCAGGCGAGTAGTCTATGTTTTTTAATTTTTCTCTTCAAATAAAACATTAGCAATACTCATATGGAGCCAAATGACAAACTAATACATGCCCACACAGGAGAAAAGCTCAATTCAATTCAAGGGAGGGTGGGAAAGGATGGGTGTGCACCCACCTAATGGGCACAACATAGGGGTGCAGGACACAACTTCAAGAGGGACTTTACCTAACAAATGTAAACATTGTAACCTAATCATTTATACCCCCTTATTAATCTGAAATTTAAAAAAAAAAATAAAACATTAGCTAGCACAGTCAGCCAGCTAGGCCAGTCAGGACTGCCTCTGCTATTGATCATTATAACTGATTACTGTTAGTAGTCATTTAACAATTAAAGTATTCCACAATGTCTGCTGTGTACTGCTACGGGCCAAGCACTCTGAGAAGCAGATGGTGAACAAGACAGATAGGGTCCATATCCTCTCAGGTCACACAGTTGTAGTGGAAAGTAAACTAGCAGAGTCAGAGTTAAGACCATAGAACACGGGGGGAACTAAGAGAATGCAGCGCAGTAGGTTTAAATCAATTAGAAACTGGAGCTGAAGTGGAACAAAAATTAATTATATTACTTATGAGCTGTTCAAGTTTAATTCCAACAAATTTATATCATAAAACTGAATGACTATGAAGAATTACTGATATAAGCACTGAAGATAGGAATAAGGTCTTCATACGCACACGGAGTTATTCTAACATTCATATACCAAGGAGACCATCCAGAATCCCCTTGATTAACAGGAGAGTAACAAGATTTGCGCAAGTATTATGAATGTCTGAATAAACTGCCCTCTAGTAGAAGAACTAATACAATATGGAAGTGTGGTTTTCAGAAAACACTCAATCCAACCAATTACCTTTGATGAGTTTAAAGCCAGGGTTAGCCCACGTAAAACTGTATTTCACAGAAAGTACTTTGCAAAAACATTAGCAGAATATATTTGAAGTTCAAGAAGCTAATAAGAGCAACATTAAGGGGATCTCAGCATAAATAGAATGAGTAGCTACAGCAACAGAAGCACATTTAATGTAATAGCAGGGAGGCTCAATTAGCCATGAGTGCGTTAACCTTTACTCCTTTCTTCCTCAGTAACACAACCCCAATTTTGTTCAGGATATTAAGATGCCCTGTTAAACAGACTCTTTCCCAGCCTCCCTTGAATTTCTTGGACGGCCCACGGTTCTCAAGAATAAAACGCAAGTAAAAGTCTGGTTTGAGTTTCCTAATAAAGGAGAGGGTTGGTGAGAAGAATTCTTTCCCTACCTTTTCCTCCCCACTCAGTGGGGCGTGGCCACTGAGCCGTGGCCACCGCGCTGTCACTGTGATGATGAAAGCCAACGTGAGTGGCTCTGATGAAGCATTGGACAGCCCTGCCTCTAGATTTTATACCTTCAAAGAAAAATACGCCTCAATTTGTTTAAACCACTGTTCTTCAATTTTTCTGTTATTAACAACCAAACATTCCTAACAGAGTAGTACAAGGCAGAAGGTTGTACTTAAAAAGTATGAACCTTGGGCAACTAACTATAGCGGCAGAGACTGACCACCAGCGGCAGAGTCTGTGACCAATGACTCAGCTGAGACGCCAGGAAGTAACCAGTCTGTTGTGGAGAAGGATAAAATGCCGACCCTCCTGGAACACCCAAGGACTACAGCAGAACCTGGCTGTTCACTGCACATACCCTCTCCACATATCCTCTCACCAATAGAATCCTAAATGTGTTCCCAGGGCGGGCACCCACAGGTCCTTCCCCAGCCTTAGAGCAGGTACCATTTCAGGCACCTGGGCAAAGCCTCGTAGGAGACAGGAAAGTCAGACTGTCAGGGCCTGTGCTGTGCCAACCGTGCAGTTAAGCCTCACCCACCTCCCACCTTAGGTGTTAGAAATTGGATATGAAATACAAATCTAACACGTGACTGACTTCAGGGCATGTTTAATAACATTGTCAGCACCTTCAGGTCTTTCAAGGGTGAAGGAGCTAGGAAAATTTCACCCCAAAATATGATTCCTTGGTATAAAGAATATTTTTAGTGAAAAGGCTATTTTTGATTAGAAAACATTGGCCTCCTAGGAAACCTATGTAACCTGATTTAGAATCAGAAAAGGCTGCTGGCCTCTTTATCACATGCTAATAAACTTGGCTACAAGGTATCTGAAGCACAACACCTGTCTCTCTCAGGTATATTTACAAATCAATCACCACCACCTCCCCCCCAGCAACCACTTGCTACAAGTATACTTTCCAGTTTCTCTCCCCCCTCTCTTCTAAAAGGCACCTTTATAAGCCACTGAGACTTTAGGAAATCATTCTTGTGGTTCCCCCATGTGCATGGTATTTAGAAATAAACCTTTCTCTCATTAATCTACCGTAACTGTGAGTTGATCTTTTCAGGGAACCAACCTAGGGGGAAAGGGCAAGTTTCTCCATGATCCCTTCAAGGGTTTTAATGGAAGTAGGTTTATAGTTTATAGGTACCTGGTATAGTTGATAGAGGGCTGTTACTTTTTTTTTGAGACAAGGTCACTCTGTTGCCCAGACTGGAGTGTCGTAGCCCAGTCATATCTCACGGTAGCCTCCATCTGCTAGGATCAAGCCGCCCAACGACCTCAGCCTCCTGAGCAGCAGGGAGCATAGGACTACACCACCATGCACGGCTAAAGTCTTTATTTTTTATATAAATAGACTCTCACTACGTTGGTCAGGTTGGGTTTAAATTCCTGGGCGCCAGCACTCCTCCCTCCCTGATTAGAGGCTGTGCACCATCATGCCCGGCCAGGTTATTACTATTCGTGAACTCAACTGTAGCTTTTTTAAACAGACACCACGGAGATGAATGTATTTCCCCTAAAATTAAGGATGTCTCCTTTCCCCTTTTGTATTTTGAAAAGTGGTCTGTATTTTCTAAATTTCTATATATTTAGGCTTTATTTGTGAATAATAAAACTTAATTTTTAAAAAAAAAGAAGAAAAGAAAACACGAAAAGGACAGGGCACATTCAGAAAATGTAAATGGTTCATAAAGACTGAATAGAAAGAAATGAAGATAGGCAGGCGGCTGATAGAAAATTTATATATTGCACACCACAGTGTGACATTTATTTCAGTAGCAATGAGGAACCATGGAAGGATTTTATTTCTTTTTATTTATTTCTTTTTTACATATACATGTGTTTATTAGGTTTCCACTTTTTGCCTTCACAGAATTAAAAAGGCTTAAAATTTAATAACAATAACAATGTTTAAGATAAGGACTAGAAACAAAAACCTCATAAAGAATAAACGAAGAGGCTCGGCGCCTGTGGCTCAACGGGCTAAGGCGCTAGCCACGTACACCTGAGCTGGCGGGTTCGAATCCAGCCCATGCCCGCCAAACAACAATGATGGCTGCAACCAAAAAATGGCTGAGCGTTGTGGCGGGCGCCTGTAGTCCCAGCTACTTGGGAGGCAGAGGCAGGAGACTAGCTTGAGCCCAGGAGTTGGAGGTTGCTGTGAGCTGTGATACCACAGCACTCTATCCAGGGTAACAACTTGAGGCTCTGTCTCAAAAAAAAAAAAAAAAAAAGAATAAACGGAGATAAATATATTCAGAAAAGAAATCAGACGATTGCTTAAGGATTTTAAACAGGAAACTGATATAACCAGATTGTCTAATATAGGAAGAAGACATGGGCTGCACGATGGGGAAGCAAATTGCAAGGTGTACAAGGAAGCTAGCACAAAATAGTGATAAATGGTGCAGGCCAGATTTGGGAGGTGTTTGGAAGGTGACAGAGGAAGTGTTTGGTGAGAGACTGGATTTAGGAGGTCAAAGACAAGGAGTTAAAGTGACGCCCAGATTTGACAGGGGCTGGTTGGTGATGCCGTCCACAGAGGAAGGAGATGCAGAGGGCCAGGGGAAGGCGGGTGGTGGGAGGGTAAGACCCTGGGTATGTGCAGTGCTGTGCACTGTGGGATATCTCACAGAGATGACCACCAGACAAGACAACATACAGGTCAGGCACTCACATCTGAGCAGTGACCATCATTTACACAATCCATTCATGCAAGTGAATGCAAATAGCAACTGAAGTCATGGGACTCAATGAGATCATCTAAAGAAAATTAACAAAATGGGAAATCTCAGGGAACATTAATATCGGGGATGGATGAATAAACATCCACAAAATAGAAAATGAAGCTGGGCATGGCGGGGTGCACCTGTAGTCCCAGCTACTTGGGAGGCTGAGGCAGGAAGATCGCGTGAGCCTAGGAGTTTATATAGTGTGCTTTGATTGTGTCTGTGATAGCTACTGCACTCCAGGCTGGGCAATATATGACAACCAGTCTCAAGAAAAGTTAAAAAAAAAAAAAAAAAAGAAGAAGAAGAAGAGGGCAGTGCCTGTGCCTCAGTGAGGAGGGCGCCGGCACCATATACCGAGGGTGGCAGGTTCAAGCCCGGTCCCAGCCAAACTGCAATCAAAAAAAGAAAAAAAAAAAATAGCTAGGCATTGTGGCGGGCCCTCACCGCACGGACTGGGAAGCGGGAGCAGACAGTGCCTGGAACAATCGTGGTCTGGGAAAGACATTCGGTACTCTGATAAACGATTCTTTTATGATCTGGCTGGTTCCAGTTGGTTTCTCTTACTTGGAACTATAAAAATCCCAAAATATACCCAACAAGAGGGAACAAAACATAAAGAGCTGTGTCACCTGACAGAGGGAAATGTGTGCTAAATGGAGATGGAAGGGGCTGCCGGGCGCTCAGGAGCGGGCGGGATTAATTTGGGCTGGATAGAAGGAATGCTTCCAGAGGGAGGTGGCATCTGAACGGGCACTTTAAGGATGAGGAGGAGTTTATGGGGAGAGAAAGGGAAGAGGGCACTCTAGCTGGAGGAGAAACACCAGCAAACACAGAGAAGTGTGAGCGTAAATGCCTCTGCCAGCCTCATCTGCTTCCTGGGACCTGGGCAGCAGCCCAGCCACCCTGTCACAGCCCGTCCCCGTCTGCAAACGCCCTGCTGACTGGTCTGCAGCCCCCTCTAGACTTGAGGCCCTGCATTCTTTTACCTTTGTGTCCCCAGGCCTGGCACAAGTCAGGGATCAGTAGACAGAAATCTCAAACCACCCCTGCTCCGCCGGTGCAGTTAGAGGGAAGGGCTGTGACAGGATGAGAAGGGCGGTTGGGGTTGGACTAAGGACCAGTGTGGCACAGAAGCTATTCAAGGTTAGCTTGTCATGACTCAGAGGTGTGGGAACATTAAAACAACTTACATTTTTAAAAAATTAAACTATACACAAAATAAAATTTACCATTTAAACCTTTTTTTTTCCTTGACACAGAGTCTCACTTTGTTGCCCTCAGTAGAGTGTTGTGGCGTCATAGCTCGCAACAACCCCTAACCCTTGGGTTCAAGGGACCCCCTTGCAGAGTGTGTTGGTGGTATAGTGGTGCGCATAGCTGTCTTCCAAGGGATCCCTTTGCCTCAGCCTCCCGAGGAGCTGGGACTACAGGCACCCACCACAAGGACCCGCTAATTTATTTTTCTTTTAAGAGACAGGGTCTTGCTCTTGCTTAGGCAATCCTCCCGCCTCGGCCTCCCAGAGTGCTAGGATTACAGGTGTGAGCCTCTGCACCCTGCCTAAAATCATTTCTTAAAAAACAGAGTCTCACTATGTAGCCCAGGCTGGCCTTAAACTCCTGGCCTTGAGCAACCTTCCTGCCTTTGCCTCCCAAGTACCTAAACTACAGGCTCATGCCACCATACCAGGCTCATTTTAACCATGTTAAGTGTACAGTTCAATGGCATTATACTGTAGTGCAACCATCATCATTATCCATCTCCAAAACTTTTTTATCAATCCAAACTGAAACTCTCTACCCATCAAAAAGGATCTCCCAATTCCACTGCCTTAGGCCTTGGCAATCATAATTCTACCTTCTTTCTCTATGAATTGTATTAGTCACGGGCAGGATCCTAGAGCATCTTCCCTTTTGAAAACAACTTACATGTAAATGTGCTTTAAATTGTAAACACTTATAAGTGTTCTTATAAATTGTAAACACTTATAAGTGTTCTCATTTCCTCCCCTGTGAGGTAGGGAGGGCAGGAATTGGTTTTGGAAATTCAGGAAAGTTAAATGATTTGTCCAAGGGACTTCAAGGGATCACAGGTGCCCTCTGGCACATGAGACACCAGACATATCTGCCCCTCGGACCTGAACCTTCCACACAGGCGGATACAGAATCTGGAATCCACGCCAGGTGGCTTCACCTGGCTTCCAGAACAGGAAACAACCAATGTGGTGGGGTGGGGCCACACAAGAAGGATTCAACCTAGGGAAGCTCAGCCAGAGACCAGTACGTGCCTTTCCATGGTTGGTGCAGAAATGGCTGGAAACAAGACCTTAGGGTTGTAATTACTTTTCAACTGTGGCAGTGAGGGAGCTGGCTCCAGGTCAAAGTCACTGCCAGCATGAATTCTTAATCTGAACTCTTATTTGGAGTCCACTGGAGTAGGCAGCACAGTAGCATCACAGTAAAAGGCGCTAAATGATTAAGTCTCTTGCCGAAGAACCCCAGCTCCTGGGTGAGCTCTCTTCACACAGAACATCAAGAGAAAGAACTGGCTTTCCACACTCAGGGCAAATGGTTGCTCACTTCTTTACCTGCAAAGTGATAATCGACACAAATGACCCTATTTGCAAACTGCTGAGAGACTAGAGGGTTTATTAAGGTTTATTTGGTTTCTGGACTCAGAAATGGTTCCAACTGTGTATTATCTTCTAAATCAACATAATAAAGCACTTAGTGGACCTGAAAAAAAATGAGCGCTATGCATTTTGTTCTCATCAGTATCTACTAAAATAATTCGGTGTTTAGGTATTCGGTGTGTAAGTTGTTGGCTGGGGCAACATTATCCAATTGGAATAAAAGTGGGTTTTCCTCTGCTGTCCTGCTTAGGAGAGAAGAGGGGCTCAGGTAGGAAGTGGATTAGCTGTGGAAATACAGCTACCCTTTCTTGGCAGATATGAGTGTAGTGTAAGTAAAATTTCCGCCCTGTTACGGGATTAATACTATTAATACCTACCATGTGCTGGGTCCTTTATCCTCACGGCATCATCACAACGACCCTACATAGGAGACACTGCTATTTCCCCAATTACAGACGAAGAAACTAAGACATAGACAGGTTAAAATAGGCAGAATTGGCTCAGCGCCTGTGGCTCAGCGGGCTAAGGCGCCAGCCATGTAAACCTGAGCTGGCGGGTTTGAATCCAGCCTGGGCCCGCCAACCAACAATGACGGCTGCAACCCAAACAAAAATAGCCGGGCGTTGTGGCGGGCACCTGTAGTCCCAGCTACTTGGGAGGCAGAGGCAGGAGACTC
>CAUYON010019228.1:0-13357 GCA_963573935.1 Arctocebus calabarensis | reverse complement strand
GGTCCCAGCGACTTGGGAGGCAGAGGCAAGAGACTCGCTTAAGCCCAGGAATTGGAGGTTGCTGTGAGCTGTGATGCCATAGCACTCTATCCAGGGTGACAGCTTGAGGCTCTGTCTCAAAAAAAAAAAAAAAAAAAAAAGTTCCAGGCCAGAGTTCGTATCTACTGCATCAGCACAGAATGCAACACCACTGCTAGATGGAAGGCAGCACTGGTGGGGTCAGAGTGCAGGAAAGGAAAATTCAATCTACCTTTTCCAAGGTGATGAGTACAGACAAATGCCCTTTGTGCAAGAACCACCTCTGAATATCTCCCATCCATGGAAGCTTATACCGTGCCGTGGCAGCACAGCTGATAACAACCTCAAACTCTTGGGCTTAAGTGATTCTTTTGCCTCAGCCTTCAGGTCGTGGGCCTACACGTGCCAGCCACAAAGCTTGGCTGTTTTGTAGAGATGATGTCTCACTCTGGCTCAGGTTGGTCTCGAACCTGTGAGCCCAGGCAATCCACCCACTTTGGCCTCCCAGAGTGCTAAAATTACAGATGTGAGCAACCAAGTCCAGCCTAGGCTACTTTTTTCTTTTTATTTCTCTTCCTCTTTTTTTTTTCTATAGAGACAGAGTCTCACAGCTCACAGCAACCTCCAACTCCTAGGCTTAGGCGATTCTCTTGCCTCAGCCTCCCGAGTAGCTGGGACTATAAGTGCCCCCCACAACACCCGGCTATTTTTCTGTTTTTGCAGTTCAGCCGAGGCCGATTTTGAACCCGCCACCTTCCGTATATGGGGCTGGTGCCCTACTTGATGAACAATAGGTGCCTCCCCTTCTTTTTATTTCTCTACAGGCACTGTGTATCATTCATCATGAGTATATCACTTTTTTTTTTTTGCAGTTTCTGGCTGGAACTGGGTTTGAACCCGCCACCCTCAGCTTATGGGGCTGGTGCCCTACTCCTTTGAGCCACAGGTGCCACCCATGAGTTTATCACTTAATCTTCACAGCAATTCCATGAGGTAAACATCACTATGTCTATTTTAAAGATAGGAAACAAGTTTACAGAGGTAAATTAACTTTTTTTTTTTTTTTTTTGAGACAGTTTCAGTTTGTCACCCTGGGTAGAGTGCCATGGTGTCATAACTCACAGCAACCTCAAACTCCTGGGTTTAAGTGATTCTCTTGCCTCAGCTTCCCAAGTAGCTGGGACTACAAGCATATACCACACAGCCTGGCTAGTTTTTCTATTTTTAGTAGAGAAAGGGTCTTGTTCTTGCTCAGGTAATCCACTCACTCAGCCTCCCAGAGTGCTAGAATTATAGGCATGAGCCACCACACATAGACCAAATTAACTGTTACTATGTCCAAGGTTACATGATTAATAAGTAATAAATAACATTTACATTCAGTATTATTTATACAACCCTGGAGCACCATATTCGTAATACACTGTGAGACTATTCATTGATCCAGAAGATGAGAGGTTTCATTTTGTGATAAGTATCTCTCAAATTATTACCAAGAAAATAGAAAGTATAGGCTCGGCACCTGTGGCTCAAGCAGCTAAGGCGCCAGCCATGTACACCTGAGCTGGTGGGTTCGAATCCAGCCCGGGCCCACCAAACAACAATGATGGTTGCAACCAAAAATAGCTAGGGCTACTTGGGAGGCAGAGGCAGGAGACTCGCTTGAGCCCAGGTATTGGAAGTTGCTGTGAGCTGTGATGCCACAGCACTCTATCCAGGGTGACAGCTTGAGGCTCCGTCTCAAAAAAAAAGAAAGTGTAAGATTACTTATCAAGGCAGTCATGCAATGTAAAAAAACAAACAAACCACTCTTTTTTTTTGAGATAGAGCCTCAAGCTGTTGGCCTGGGTGGCATCACAGCTCATAGCATCCTCTTAACTCCTGGGCTCAAGTGATTCTTCAGCCTCTGCCTCCCAAGTAGCTGGGACTACAAGCGCCTGCCACAATGCCTGGCTATTTTTTGGTTGCAGCCTTCACTGTTGTTTGGCGGGCCCAGGCTGGATTTGAACCTGCCAGCTCTAGTGTATGTGGCTAGTGACTTGGCCACTTGAGCCACAGGTGCCAAGCCCAAACCACTCTTGAGTGAATGAAATAGTTAACATTCTCAGAGATGGTTTTTCCAAATAAGAAAGCAGCCTCAGTTTCATAGAGCTCTCTGATAACCAACTTAAAGGCAGTGAAACAAATTAGGAAAGCTATTAAAGTTTTAATGATAAACATTTGCTACAATTCTAAGAATTGAGACAAAGTCTCTGAGGACAGTGCTGTCTTCTGAAATTTTGTTCATAATCATTCTTTCTTTTCCACACTGAAAAACGAATCCACCTATCTCAACTCCTAGAAAAAAGAAAAAAGAAGGGTGGTGCCTATGGCTCATCGAGTAGGGCGCTGGCCCCATATACCAAAGGTGACGGGTTCAAACTTGGCCTGCAAACAGAAAAATAGCTGGGCGTTGTGGCAGGTATCTGTCGTCCCAGCTACTAGGGAGGCTGAGGCAAGAGAATCGCCTAAGCCCAGGAGTTGGAGGTTGCTGTGAGCTATGTGACACCAGAACACTCTACGGAGAGCAATAAAGTGAGACGGAGGGAGGGAGGGAGGGAGGGAGGGAGGGAGGGAGGGAGGGAGGGAAGGAAGGAAGGAAGGAAGGAAGGAAGGAAGGAAGGAAGGAAGGAAGGAAGGAAGGAAGGAAGGAAGGAAGGAAAAAGAAATGGAATAAGAAAAAAACAAATAAAATGAATGCTTTTTTTGGGAGACAGAGTCTCAGTATGTCGTCCCCATGGTGTCACAGCTCATAGCAATCTCAAACTCTTGGGTTTAAAGCGATTCTCTTGCCTCAGTCTCCCAAGTAGCTAGGACTATAGGTGCCCACCACAACGCCCAGCCATTTTTTTTTTTTTTTTTGGCTGCAGGTGTTATTGTTGTTTAGCAGACCTGGACCCACTAGCCCCAGTGCGTGTGGACAGTACCCTAACCACTGAGCTAAGTCGCCAAGCCCATTATTTCTTTAAAAAAAAAAAAAAAAAAAGATTTACTATTAATCAACAATTAAGAATTGAGTTTAGAGACATCAATGGTAAAAATTCTTTGCTTTCATTAAGAGGAGCTGGGAAAAGGGTATGAAGGAAATAAAGGACTGTCTAGAAGCACTCAGCCCTACAGAATATTATCTGAAATAGGGACTGAACAGGAATGTATAATGAACGCTCAAGAAAGGGGAGGAGAACAGTTCCTGTATATGCCAGGATGCCTCTTTGTCAACAGAATAATTCTCCCACTTAGCAAAGAGTGACTGTGTATGTAAAATGGGACTCCCAAACCTGAAAATGCAGCTAGAAAAAAAGGGAGAGGGGGATATGAGAGACCAGGTTATAGTGAAAATAGCAATGAACTAGAAATAAGCAGGCCTGGATGCAGATCTTAGTTATCACTGAGTAGGAAGAGAAAATAAGTACAAATCATTTAGCTGGGCTTCAGCATCTCCTGTAAAATGAGGCAGGGAGCTAGGTCAGGGCTGGCAACATCCTAGCACATATGTTCTACCTCCAACTCTGTGGGCTGTCAGTATACTTAAGCAATCACAACAGTCCTTCCTGCTGTACCTGAGACCTCAGATACTTCTCAAACAATAAATTAAGCAACTCCAGACAACTATTCTCAATTTGAGTAGGCATAAGAAAAGATATCGACTTATTATTGCTGGAGTACATGACTGTCAAGTCTCTCAACTCTCAACACTGAATCAGTAACTCTACAGCTAAAACTTCACTTCTAATCTCTTCTTCTCACTCAATGGTTAGAATACCATCTATAGACCACCACTCTGCATCCTAGAACTGAAATATTAAGTGTATGGCTTGGCGCCTGTGGCTCAACGGGCTAAGGTGCCAGCCACGTACACCTGAGCTGGTGGGTTCGAATCCAGCCCAGGTCTGCCCAACAACAATGACAGATGCAACCAAAAAATGGCCAGGCGTTGTGGTTGGCGCTTGTAGTCCCAGCTACTTGGGAGGCAGAGGCAGGAGCCTTGCTTGAGCCCAGGAATTGGAGGTTGCTGTGAGCTGTGATGCCACAGCACTCTATCCAGGGTGACAGGTTGAGGCTCTGTCTCAAAAAAAAGAGAAATATTAAGTGTAATCAAGAGCATCTTCCGGCTCAGTGCCTATGGCTCAAGTGGCTAAGGTACCAGTCACATACACCTGAGCCAGCAGGTTTGAATCCAGCCTGGGCCAGCCAACAACAATGACGGCTGCAACCAAAAAAATAGCCAGGCATTGTGGCAGGCGCCTGTAGTCCGAGCTACTTGGAAGGCAGAGGCAGGAGAAATCGCTTGAGCCCAGAAGTTAGAAGTTGCTGTGAGCTGGCATGCCACGGCTTTCTACCCAGGGCAACGGCTTGAGGTTCTGTCTCAAAAAAAAAAAAAAAAAAAAAGAAAGAAAAAAGAAAAAAAAGAGTACCTTCCCCTTTAAACCTGCTGATTAAGCAGCAAAAGATAATAACAAACTGTTTAAGGGACCAGGTTCCTAGACTTTTTTTTTAGACATTTGCTATGTTTCCTTTTAAATACATCCATGTAAGAGTTAATTAAAAGCTACTTGTAAAACAAAAACAAAACAAACCTACTTGTAGGAATTTCCGGTCTGAGATAACATACTAAGTGATTGATATGTTGTAATACTTAGGACATATAAAGAGTCAAAAATCTGAAATAGATTGGATATAGGACACAAAAGCAAGCAAAGAAAGGGATAAGAAATGGAGAACACAACAGGGATCCAATCCAATTTTAACTGCATAGGCAATGCGGTTAAAATGCTATTAGTGTTGAAGAAAGTGGAGATCCTGATGAGGTAAGTAACAGGAAAATAAAACAGACTACTAATATCATCTTAAGTTACTATTTCCTCAAAAAAAAAAAAAAAAAAATGAAAGCGCCTGTCTTCAAGCCCATTAGGGTTTGGTATTCTATGATTCAGTTGACTGTTTTGCTCATTACTTGCCACCATTTTCTCAAGCACACATTTTTGGGGGTGTTTTGTAATGCTTACTTCTTCCTGCTGGGAAGCAGCGGTAGCTTCATATGTACAGTTTGGCAAGCTTTCTAAAAAAAAGCATAGATCTTCATGGGCAGCAGGCGGTGCACACTTATTAAGCTCTTTTTATAAACTTAGAAATTAATATTCTTTTCCAAAGGGTGAGGTGTCCTCCACATTTTTTCTTTTTTTTAAAGACAGTCTCACTTTGTTGCCCTCAGTAGAGTGTCGTGGTGTCAAAGCTCACAGCAACCTCAAACTCTTAGGCTCAAGCAATCCTTTTGCCTCAGCCTCCTGAGTAGGTGGGACTATAGGCGCTCACCACAATGCCCCCACTACTTTTAGAGACGGGGTCTAGCTCTAGCTCAGGTTGGTCTCAAAATCATAAGCTCAGGTGATCCACCTCAAACTCTTAGGCTCAAGCAATCCTCTTGCCTCAGCCTCCTGAGTAGGTGGGACTACAGGCGCTCACCACAATGCCCCCACTACTTTTAGAGACAGGGTCTAGCTCTAGCTCAGGTTGGTCTCAAAATCATGAGCTCAGGTGATCCACCTGCCTTGGTGTCCCAGAGTGCTGGGATTACAGGTGTGAGCTATTTGTGTCCACCCGGCCTAATCTTTTACACTTTTTTTTTTTTAGAGACAGAGTCTCACTTTGTTGACCTGGGTATAGTGCCGATGTGTCATAGCTCACAGCAACCTCCAGCTCTTGGGCTTAGGCGATTCTCTTGCCTCAGCCTCCCGAGTAGCTGGGACTACAGGTGTCTGCCACAACGCCCTGGAATTTTTTGTTGCAGTTTGGCAGGGGCTGGGTTCAAACCCGCCACCCTCCATATACGGGGCCACCCAATCCTTCACATTTTTAACTAAGGATTGAACTTGATTATCTGAGGCAGAATCAAAGCCCCTCCTGCTGGACTACTAATAGGTTACAGACCCTAATCCCGCTACCTTCCATAGCCAGACATAGAGGTAGCCACAGATCACACTTACTGGGAGTGGTTGAGATGTGGTCAGGGTGGGAGACAGAAATCCAGGATAAAGAGCAGCAGTTGGTAGTCATCCTAACAAACTATGCAAACCAGTTAGGGAACATTAGTAAAATCCTACTTTAAAGGAAAAAAAATTGCCCCTTGAGGCCAGAAAACAGCTAAGTATCATAATCAAAACAAACGTTATTATCCATACGAATTAAAGAATGAATTGAAAATTTCCTTAACTTTGTTAAGGAAAAAAAATATGAAAACCTTTTAGAGATGAGGTTGCAAAAAGATGGGCCCAGTGGTCAGTTGTGGCACACAAATGTTTGCTCTACACATTGTTGAGTTGCTGGCCTTCACTGCTACATGTAGTGGGAATCCCAATGTATCCGGGGTGCTATTCACATAGAATATAATGTGAATGGTGTCCTCTCGAGTTGGTATATCAGCTTTAGGAATCTTCTAAATGACAAACAGAATTCATTCTGAATGTGGCAGTTGTTTGGATCAAAGAAAAATTATCCTAATAGGAACAATATTATATATGATAATTGGGTCTCCAGGTCAACCCACAGAAGTCTAATTAATCCACTGGCAAATGTAGTTCATCTTCCTTGGGATGGAGATATAATATTTTCATTCATTCTCATTTACAGTTTCATAAGGAGAATTAATGACCAACTTTCTTGTCCAAACCCTAGGGCTATGTATGATTAGGAGCTGAGAGACAGAGAAAAAGAATATGAATGAGAATATTTAGAGGCAGGAAAATGAAAATAATAAAAACCAGAAAAAAAGAGATGTTGCATTATCTTTCTTTCCTTTCCCTCCCATTGCTACCTACAGCTGTAATAAGACAGTGTGGGGAAGTAATAGGTACAGCAGCAGTCAGTAAGATAGAAAGTGTAAAGACAGAATGGGCACCTCCTGGCAGAGATGCTAAATGATAGAATGGGAGGTATCAGACAGATGTTCTGGGCATATTTGATTAGGGAAACTATCTGCAACTTTATATGGTAATACTACTGAACAGAAATGGGCTGTCGTGTTAATCAGGTGATATCATGTTAATACTACTCTAGGTCTCTTGTTTATCCTTCTTTCTATAGACTATATATAATTTAACACAGTAATCCTGAATGAGTAACCCAAGAAATGTACTCATTTCTTCCTGGAGGTCCTTCTATAGCTAGAATCCTGAAACAGGGTAGAAACCTAACTATTATTAATAACCTGTCTGGGAAAATATGAATAAGCAAGGCATATATGAAAGGAAAGACAGGCATTACATAATTTGGGTTTGAATTCTAAGGCCTTTTGAGGCCAGACACAGTGGCTCACCGGTTCAAGAACAGCCTGAACAAGAGTGAGATCTTGTCTCTAAAAACAGCCAGTGTTGTGGCAGGCACCTATAGTCCCAGCTACTTGGGAGATTGAGGCAAGAGCCATGCCTGGCTGACAATACATTTTTAAAGATATTCCATGATATAATGGACCAGGTTACTTGTGGCTAAAGGCTACAAACCCCATGCCCCTCCTCACCACTTGAAGAATGAGAAGAAACTCTTAGCACACTGCATGCTTCTAGTGGCACCTTCTTCTGGTTTGGTGGATCTGTTGCAGCCTTTTTGCAAAATTCTAAGCTTTGACAACTTTGTTGATAGAGTGATACCTTGACAGCACTGAGTTGCAACTGGACCTCAGCTGATTTTTTTCATCTACAACTCTCTTAAATTTCATTCAATAGACTTTATATTCTGTGGTCTTTCTTACCATCTGGAAATGCTAGAACAGGGTGAACACAAGAGTCCAACTGGGAGAGACGTTCCAACAGAGGGGCTTCATAGTGAATTTCAGGAGGCACAGTGTTAACACTGCCTGAACCACAGAGTGCACAGGAGGGATTCACATCACATGCAGAGCGGATTGTGCTATTCCGATGAACCTGTGAACAGCCAAACAAAACTGACAATTCAGCATCTGACATAAAAGCCTGCTCCCAACTTGTTAGCCCAAAGACACAAAAAACCTTTTTAGATACCTGACTTTGTGAACAGATTGGGTGATCAGCTTCTTATAAGATACCCATTTGTCTAGCATACTAACCTTCAAAGTAAAGAAAACTTGCTTCTTTGTCAACGATGAAAACCAATTACTTGAAGCCCAAAGTGCTTACCTATACAACAAACTTTTGACAGTTTAAGGGTATTATAACTCTGCTTTCAAGAATATCCTTCAAAACCTGCATGCTTTTACCATCTTCATGGACTTTAGGTGGTCTCAAACAATGTAAGCAAGCTTCCCCGGACGGCAACTCATTAACTAATCTTAAAAACAGTCTAAAATCCATTGCTACAAAGCTCACGCCTAATAAAAATAAATTTTGTACAGTATTTACTTTCATAGTCTCTGTTAGATTAACTCTAAGAGGACTGAAATGATTTCTATTAAACTTTCTTTGTAAAACCTGGGCAGAATAAATCAATAACCTCCCCCAGCTAAGTCCAGAGTGAAATATGAACAAATTTAAATCTTCAAAATACAGTAACGTCTCAGGATATAAAATCAATGTCCATAAGTCAGTTGCCTTTGTTTATGTATTTCTCTTCTTTCAAAGATATTCCCTGCTTAGAAATAAATACATCATATATTTGTAGTCCAGTAGTGGTTATAGGGGGAAAGTCATTTTGCCACCGGTTACTCTACGTTAGCCAGAAATGAAATCAAGTCCGTATTTAAAGGTAAAATTAATTTAGCATGCGAAAATACAGACTGATAGATTGAACACAAATTCAGTTGAAATGCACACAGTTGGAATTTTTTTAAGGGTCTTAGAAAGTAAATGGATGTGAAAATGCTTTTAAAAATATTAAGTGAATTTGAATGACTACAGCAATACTCTATTTAGCATACCTACATAGTTGTGATTCTTCATCACACTGATCAGACAGTATGGCAGAATTTGCTCTCATGCAAATCAATGCAGAGCCTTTTTACTTCACTTTCCTCCAATTCCAAGGCACTTTCTAATCTCTTTATTTTGTTTACTCCACAAAAGTCCCTTTTAGTGCTATTGCATCCTATTATCTGCAGACACTTTGATTATTTGTAAAGAATAAGCAATCCTGGGTACAGCATCAGTGGCATTAAAATGCCAGCTTTACTGTGAGTGTAGCAAATGAGTTCCCAGGTTGGGGTAAATCATATGTGACTCTTAAGAGAATGCACCATTAAAACAATTCTAAGGGATGTGGAAATATAGTCATCAACCAATAAACCCTAATTGTATGTTGATTGATTTTAATAAATGATGTTGTAGATGTGATTCCACAGGTACCATGTCATGTTAACTGGAATGGCACTAATTCATCTAGGAATGCATCCACACTGCTAAGCTCAGTGCAACTGGATTATTGTTAACATACAAATAACTCTGAAAGTAATAGCTTGAGAGTCTGTTGAACTTTTACTTCAAGAGTGCCAAAAATCTAGTACAATTTATGCTGATTGATAACTATATTAAATTATTATACACCATATATATACATACATGCATAATTAGTTGACTTTTAATCATTACTCATATCACATGTCATGGTTGAAATAGATTTTTGAGGATCCATTTTGGAAGAAAGTCCCACAGATTGGAAGACTGCTGGCTGGATAGGTGCCCAAATTTAGATAGAGGTGGGATGTATCTATTTCTTACATACATATCTCCTAAGGTTTTCCCCAATGCAAGAAGAAACCTTCATTTATGGCTCTGATTATTCACCTATTATAGAGAACAGAAAGTATTGTGGAGTAAAGCTTACTTTTGATATGCCAGATACTTAAGACTCTCAATTAATTCCAAGTTTTCAGCACTGTGAAAGAGCTCAAAAACCACTACTCTTCCAGAAAGTACAGATAGCACTAAACAGTTTCCACTGAACACCAGTTTATCACAGAAGTCTGTATCACTCAACATTGAATGTAAGCAACATGCAAAGGCATCTCCTTAGAGACCACAGAAGACAGACACTTAAGTTAGGAGCGACATTCAGAAGTAGTTAATGAAAATCTGACTAGCGTGACTCAACAAAATAGGGAAGTATTTTTCTCCTGTAATTGAAGTACATAAAAAGGGAATATGGGGAATTCCTGCTCAAGAAAATGTTCATGCTTCTGAAGCCATCCCCATGTCAAAAGATGGCCACTCTACCCCCCAAGGGTATCTGTGTCCTAGAAAGAAAGGTTGTAGAATAAATGTCAAAAAAAAAAAAAAAAAAAAGGATAAAAGAAGTCTCATCTGTTACACACAGCAACTTAAGAGTGTATTTCATTGAACAGAATTTGGTTAAGTCATCTCCCCTAATGGCAATGGAAGTGTTTAACTATATTGGGCTCTGCTATGAAATAATAAGAGAATAATTAATGGATAAGCAACTAGCAACGTCTGCCCTAATGTATTTTGGACATTTTTGTTATTTCATTGTCTGTATTTGATTTAATCTTGGTTATTGATTCAAGATCAATTGAAATCTTATATTTTTTTAACTATCGAATCTAATTCCAAACTGTTTATTACTCTGACCCCTTACTTAGATATTAGAAAATAAAGGCAAGTTGAGAACTGTACATGACAAAAAACTACATTTAAGTAGGGGTGACAATGATTAACAATAGTAAAAACAGGAGGATATTAAATAACAATGGTTTCATAGTTATTAAAAAACACCATAGATTTTTGAGACTATAAGCTTTGTAAATTCGATATAAAGCCATCTAAGCAAGATAAGCCTCAATAGAGGTGGCTCAAAACTTAATAGATATTCCCAGAAAAAAAGTGAAATCTTAGGCACATAAATTGAAGTAACAGTAGAATGTAGGCTCAATACTAATATTACAGGAATTAAAAACTCCCTGACATAAAAGATTAATGACATTGCTCTGAAGAGAACCACATACTTTAAGACCTTAACTAGAAGAGAAGCAACAAAGCTGGGCTGGAACCTCTGAGAAATCTCTGTGCGATGGCGAATTATTTTGTAAAGGTTTAATGCAGGTGTAACACAGGAGAAAATCTGGTGCCTGAGTTCCTGGAAGCCCATAAACACCCATTCAAGCTGATCAGTGGCTGCAAATTCTACATTGTGTGTCACAGACACTGGATTATTTGGTTATCCTTCTCTTATACCAATGAATGAAAACCAACTATGTATCTAAACCCCTTTCAAAGGAACGTTTATGCATTCAGTAACCAAGCAATTCAAATATTAAGATTAGGAGTAATGTAACAGTCTGAGACCTCCTGGCAAACAATGATAAAAGTCTTTTCTCAAAGAATATCATCTACCGGGCAGCGCCCGTGGCTCAAAGGAGTAGAGTGCCAGCCCCATATACCGGAGGTGGCAGGTTCAAACCTGGCCCCGGACAAAAACTGGAAAAAAAAAGAAGAATATCATCTACCATAATAAGCCTATCAAAGTTTTTCAACTTTTCAGATAGAGAATCTGTTCAGAATTAGGATTGTTTAATAATGCTTAAGAAAAACATCTAGAAGTAGATATAGAAAATAATTCTTCCCCTATTAAAATACCACCAAATCTAAAGAATTGGTACTTATTTATGTAACCCTAAAATGCATCCAAACAAAACCAGTCATTTAGATGACACAAATATTTAATAGATATAGTTTAGTTTGCCTTGTTTTAAATTTAATTTTCAAGGGAATCTGTGATATGGTTGATTTATTCATCACATAGTAAAATCTATGTTACATTTATAATTTTTTAAATATAAAAACTATCTGAAGAAGAATTATACTGGTGAGAATAAACTTGAATTTCATAGGAAAATCCTGGAAAAGTTCAGGATTTTGAAACACCAGATATCTCTCAATGCCAACATAAAGGGTGAGACTCAAAATAAGAGATTTGGTTAGATAATCCACTCTAGGAGTTTGAAATAAGACCCCCTCCACCCTTCTAAAACCTTTCCTACCCTCCCTAAGAAGAATAGGTCAAGTCCACCAACAAGAGAGTTTATACAAGAGAGATTTGAACTTGAAGATATCAGGCAAAGTTGGAGGTCAATATGTAGCCATATTCAAAGCTAGGGAATTCATAAAAGCCTGCATTCTGAACAGACCCTATTCTGGGATCCCTGTCTACTCAGCAAGACAAACTCCCAGAATGAGAAAAAACATTTCAGGAGAAAAGACGTATAAACATTAAAATTTAGAAGTTCTCCAGTGAGAAAGTCTACTTATCATCCAATTGCTATATTGCAGTCATCTGCTGCTAAGCTTCAGCTACACACACATTTTCCAGACTGCTTTTTAATGTTTTCATCTTAAATTAAAACTGTCAGCTTAGGATCATTAGCTATTCAAGGAAAGCTTCTACCATGAAAGAAAGACTAAAACAAAAAGGCAAAAGAAACTTTAAGGAAGAAATAAACTTCAAAAATATAAGCAATTAATGACATCAGAGAGATCATACAACATTGAATCAATAAAATAATATCAAGGGGAAATTGAAAAAGAAAATATAAGAGATCAACAACCAAAACAGCTGTTAAAAATTAACAGTGGATGCAAAATTTTTTTTAATTCAATGAAAGAGCTGGAAAATATAGTCAGGCTAATTTCCTGACAAATTAAGCAAAAGACAAAGACAAGGAAAATAAGAAAGAAGTTGTAAGAAAATCAGAAGATCAATTTAAGAAAGCTGACCTCCCTTTCCCAGAAAGTGAGAAGAAACAAAACAAAGAGAAAAGAATTTTCAAGGAAATAATACAAAAAGAGTTCTGATATTCTCACATTAGAAAATAAACAGATCAAAAAGAAGAAATAAAGAGAAAAGAGCAGGCAGCGCCTGTGGCTCAGTGAGTAGGGCACCAGCCCCATATACCCAGGGCAGCAAGTTCAAACCCAGCCGTGCTAAACTGCAACAAAAAAATAGCCAGGAATTGTGGTGAGTGCCTGTAGTTCCAGCTACTTGGGAGGCTGAGGCGAGAGAATCACCTAAGCCCAATAGCTGGAGGTTGCTGTGAGCTGTGACACTACAGCACTCTACCAGGAGCGACAAAGTAAGACTGTGTCTCAAAAAAGAAAAAAAAAATTAAAAATTAAGAAAAAGACCCAGAAAACAGAATGTTATAAAATTTCAAAATAGAAAAGATAATTCAAAAGTTTATAGAGATGGCTCGGCGCCTGTGGCTCAGCGGGCTAAGGCGCCAGCCATGTAAACCTGAGCTGGCGGGTTCGAATCCAGCCTGGGCCCACCAACCAACAATGACGGCTGCAACCCAAACAAAAATAGCCAGGCGTTGTGGCGGGCGCCT
>CAUYON010019226.1:0-74335 GCA_963573935.1 Arctocebus calabarensis | reverse complement strand
CTGTGGCATCACAGCTCACAGCAACCTCCAATTCCTGGGCTCAAGCGAGTCTCTTGCCTCCGTCTCCCAAGTAGCTGGGACTACAGGCGCCCGCCACAACGCCCAGCCATTTTTTGGTTGCAGCCGTCATTGTTGTTTGGCAGACCCAGGCTGGATTTGAACCTGCCAGCTCAGGTGTACGTGGCTGGCGCCTTAGCCACTTCAGCCACAGGTGCCGAGCTATGCCCGGCTATTTTCAGTTGTAGTTGTCATTGTTGTTTGGCAGGCTGGGGCTGAATTTGAACCCGCCAGCTCCAGTGTATGTGGCTGGCGCCTTAGCCCCTGAGCTACAGATTCTGAGCCTTCTTCAGGATTCTTGAGCATATTGTGCCCTGAGAAGTCTTCTTTATGTGCCTTGGGTTTTTTTCTCTTTCCTCTCTTTCTCTCTCCCCCTCTCTAATAGGGTCTCCCTTTGTCACCCATGCCCAAATGCAGTGGCATAATCTCAGCTCATTCCAACCTCTGTCTCCTGGGCTACAGTGATTTTCCCATGTCTCAGCCTCCTCAGTAGCTAGGAGTATAAGTGCATGCCACCATGCCTGACTAATATTTTAATTTTTTAGAGACTGGGTGTCGCTGTGTTGCCTGGCTGGTTTTGAACTCCTTTGCTCAAGCAATCCTCCTGCTTAGGCCTCCCAGAGTGCTCGGATTATAGGCATGAGCCACCATGCTGGGAGTTTCTTTCTTTTTTATTTATTAATTAATTAATTTTTTGTTTTTTGAGACAAGAGTCTCAAGCTGTCACCCTGGATAGAGTGCTGTGCTATCACAGCTCATAACAACCTCCAATTCCTGGGCTCAAGCGAGTCTCCTGCCTCTGCCTCCCAAGTAACTGGGACTACAGGTGCCTGCCACAACACCTGACCATTCTTTGGTCGCAGCCATCATGGTTGTTTGGCGGGCCCGGGCTGGATTCGAACCTGCCAGCTCAGGTGTACGTGGCTGGCGCCTTAGCTTAGCCCGTTGAGCCACTGGCACCGAGCCGGAGTTTCTTTCTTTATAAAGTAAAAATAGTACTCTCATTCACTAGGTTCCTGATAATGAGATGTTCTTTTTAATTTTTATTTCTGAAAATGGATATTTTAGATATAATCTGTACAGATAATTATTTAAATAAAATCATATTTTCACATGTCTGTATATTATGCTATTGTTCATTTGCCTGTAACTCAGATACACCCATTTCTGTGCAAATCCAAGAAAAGTTGGTTATAGGCCTCCTATCTGAAATGCTTTTACAGGCCTTCAGCTTTTAAGTCTGTTTAGAATTTGCTGGTACAATAATTTTTGCAAACAGCCCTATAAGGTGAACAAAGGAGTTTCTTGTGTCTTTCAGTGAAATCTCCCCAAATCATGTAAGAAAGACTGTCTAAGTCCTTTAATGTACTTTCCTCTGCTCCCATGGTACTCTGTCTATACTATATATGCATTCATTGCTGGGTGCTTCCTAATCAAGTGTGGGTTATTCTGTTCTAAAACATCGTCCAGCTTGAGGGCAGTTCCTTATTTCGCTCTTAACTCATAGCCATGTTGGAACAGCCCCAAAAGTGAAAAGTTCAGCACTGGGGCTTCTCGTTCCCAACCCTTTGCTTAGAGGGTTTTTGAGTTCAGATTTACTTAGGATGAATTTTGGGGGAAAATCTTTTGAGAATATTGTACTTTGATCACTTTTAAGATTATATACCCTAAATTTTGTATATACTATAGGTTTTCTCCTGTCCATTTGGGCTGTGATATTTAAACCAGCCTTGATTTCTGGTGGCCCCCCTACAAATTATTGCAGGTTGAGTATCCCTTATGTAAAATGCTTAGGACCAGAATTATTTCATTGTTTTTTTTTTAAATTTTGGAATATTTACATTATACCAGTTCAGTTAGTTCAATCTGAGAACCTCAAATCTGAAATGCTGCAGTGAGCATTTCCTTGGTATATCTTGTTGATGCTCAACAAACTTCGGGTTTTGGATTTTTGGAATAGGGATACTCAATATACAATTACTTTGGAAACATGGAGATTACCAGGAAGGCTCTGTGATGAGCAGTAGGAGCATTAGACCAGTTTTTTAGACTACCTTTCAGAATTTGTTTTATTTCATAAAAAAACAGTTTTAGAATGGATTGTATAAGTGCATTAACAAAACCTAAAGGCCTGGTTACCTTTCATTATTTTTAGTGTTGGTATTAAGTGTCAAACCAAAAAAGGATATTTAGAGAAAGGGCATTGAGTTGTAGTTGCTTGGAAGCACCTCATAATGGGAAGCTATTACTAACCACCCTGGGAAATGAGGTCTTGAATGAGCCGGACCCACACCTTGTGTTTCATCCATTGTCTCCCTCTGGGGAGCAGAGCACTTTATAAACATTAACTCCTTTACCCTCTGGGCACCTCCACTTAAAAGGTAAATAAGACTGAAGGCTCTTTCTTCTCCAATATAGATGAGGAAACATCAGCCCAGAGAGGGAAATTACTTGATCCCAGACAGGTGTGCATTAGTGGGCCCTGGGGTGTTTGGAGTCCCAGTGGCAGACCTGCAACTGTGGTGGTGGCCGCTGACACCCAGGAGACATAATCCTGCTCCATTCCCCTTTTACTTCTCAGCCGGCTCTGGGGGTTGGGCCTTTTGTCTCGCGTGCGATGTGAAATACTGAAAGACAAGCAATTGTTCTTCAATGCTTTGTGCTCCTTTATAAGAAAGAAGAAATCAATACACATTTTCTCATACACACACTCGGCAGCACGGAGGCACAACTGTGCAGCAAAGCAGACTCACCAGCTTTCAGGGAAGAAATGCGAACGTCTCTTTTTGCACTTAGCAGTCAAGCTTTTTAAAGCCAGTGGAATAACTGGCTAAGGTCATCAAGCTCTGACTTGTGGAGACTAGTTGGTAGAACTGGAATGGGGAGATGGCTGGCTCAGTACTGCTGGTGAAGGTTTACCTGGCAGGTGTCTGGGACAGACCTTCCTTTTTTCCAGGTTTTTCTCTGATTTACATAGAATGGGAGGAAGTTCTTTGAAGGGTACTATTAAAAACCAAAAAAGGTAGACATGGATCAAAGGTGGCAGTTTGCATCTTATCAATTAATATAAATAAACTATCAGAACAAGAGCCCTATCTCACACTGGATTTTATTTTTTCATCAGAAAATATAGTACCTTGGTTCCTATAACTTTGTCTTACAGCTTACTGCCATTAAATAGTTAAATGTGGGACATGAATAACAAAGAATTTGTTGCCATCACTAATGAAATGGTAGTTTAGGTGCCAAAATAGCCTTGCAGGGTGGGGAGTGAGTTTGGTGGCTCCTTGCTAGGGGAAGGGAGCTCGTAGGAGAAGGCAGATGAAAACAACAAGGAAAGGTGGAGGAGATTGAGGGGAGCAAACACAAGCTCCTTGGACCCTCAGGAGGAGAGTTTCAGGACAGAGCTCTGGCGGCAGTAGAAGTGCTGCTCCTGAAGGTACAAAAGCCAATGACCCAGGATTGTGGACCTAGGGCTCTGTGTTTGTCAGTTCTTGTTTGCATTGGTACTGGGTTTATAAGCAAAATAGTCCTCCAACTTACTCCTACAGGTAATAGCAGAGTGCCTTGCTGAAACTTTGTGGGCTGACGACAAAATGCCCTCACTAATTTCTGCTTGTTTGCCCCGCTGAAAGTTGAAGTTAAACTGGAGCTGAGAGATGCATCCTGTGCTGTCCTCCAGGCTCTAGGTTGTTGGGCAGCAGTCCTGATAGGGACACAGATGTAACTGGAGTGTCAGTCTCACCTTCTGTGCGGTTGGGGGAAGTGATTCACGTCTACGCAGTGAAGCATCCCCTGGCTTTTAACAGGAGCTGTTAGAGGGGCTGCTGTTTGAACAAGGAGCTTCATCTTCCTGAAGCCAGCAGTCACAAAACCGTAAACACGACACTGGCCAACTCTATTGCCAGGATCGTGGTGGCCTGACATGGTTAATATTAAACATGTCCAGCAAGGCAGAGAGCTCTGCAGCCAGCTCCAGAATAAAAATAAATGAAAATAAAGAGAAAACCCTGCTAAAAACAGTGAGATGATTTGTCGAGTTGCCTTTGTGAGGCCATTTGTCTTCTCTCACATCAAATCTGTTATAAAACAGTCAAACTATGAAAGTGGAAATCATCCCAGGAATATGGAATATTAATGCACAGGAAAGGAGCAATGTCCCTTTTGTCTGAAGAGTGGTTCTTGCACCCCGTTTTTGCAAGTTTGCTAAGGTAGATTATTTCTCTTTAATTAAATATGAAAGACTTGAAGCTAATCGTAGGCATGGTGGAAGTTTCAGGTATTTTTTCTTCTCTTAAAGTGGAATGAATTTGGGCGGCGCCTGTGGCTCATCGAGGAGGGTGCCGGCCCCATATACTGAAGGTGGCGGGTTCAAACCCGGCCTCGGCCGAACTGCAAAACAGAAAAATAGCCAGGTGTTGTGGCGGGCGCCTGCAGTCACAGCTACTCGGGAGGCTGAGGCAAGAGAATCGCCTAAGCCCAGGAGTTGGAGGTTGCTGTGAGCTGTGTGATGCCATGGCACTCTACCAAGGGTGATAAAGTGAGATTCTGTCTCTACAAAAAAAAAAAAAAAAATTGAGTGAATTTGTAACCGACTTGAAATGAGGAGATACAAAACCTTTACAAATGCAACCCTAGTTCCCTTCTCACCCTGCCATTCCTCTTTCCTCTTCTCTTTTCTCCCATCCTTTCAGTTCCTTTGTTTGGGGCTTGAGCCTGCTTCTTTGAACATTTATCAAGCTTGAGGTCTGTCTGATCTTTAGGAGATAGGCCAGAGGCCACATGTCACCATCTGTAATTTAAAGCGGTAGGGCTAAAAGCATTTGCAGAGGTTTGAAGGACCTAGTTCTGACCTGACCAAAAGAGTGAATTGGAACAGACCTTCTAGAGTCTCCTTCAAGCACGGTGGAGGATGGTGATGAGAGCAGACACACTGGGTAATTTATGGGCTTGGTCTAATCCCGCCTGGCTGTTCTGGTCCTGGCAGAAATGAAGCGTGTATTGCCACCTTGTGGCACATTTGGGCAGCTGCAGTTTGGCTTTTTTGGAGCATTCTGAAGAGTTCAGCCAGTGTCCGATTGGAGAGGTTGGCCTTGTATCTAGATTTAGGTAATTAGTGACAGGTGAGACGATTCTGAGTTGTAGATGAGGGAAGGTCACTTTCTTTTCGTTTTATCGCCTTTCTTTGCTGTGCGTGTGTGTTTGGTTTGGCTTTGGTTTGGTTTAGGGTTTTTTGGTGTGGAGTTGATTGTGATGAGAGTTTGAGAAAGAAGCCTGTGATCCACTTTTTGTTGTTGGAGGATGGAGAAGAGAGTGAGAGAGAGTTACGTCTGGACTTTTGGTTGCATTCAGGAATCCTAAGTTTCCTGCTTTCATGGTTTTTGTCACTCTATCCTTGCAAGAGCTGCATCTGTCTGGCCCCTGGGATTACTTTCCCAGTAGTCCAGGGCTCTTGAGTTCTCCTGTGTGTCACCTGTGTCTGTTCCCATTCTTGGGACACACATAGCATTCCCTTGCCACACAGCCCCAAAGAGCACGTGGCAATTGCTTGCCTTTTGGATGGAGATAGTTCCCCTTTTAGGTCGCAGACATTGCTGAAACATCTTTGTCTCACTGATCAAGTCACTCCTACAGAGTAGAATGGATTTGGGTCAAGGGAAGCAGAAGTATGAAAGATTAGAGGAAGGTGCCATTTTGTCTGTAGGATGAGGTGGGAGCAGACCGTAACACATTCGCATGGGTCCTTTGCATGTCCCACTGGCTCTGGCATTTGGCTGCCAATGTCTCATTCTGCTTTTCATGATCATAGACAATAATGCTGTTTATGCAACAGGGGCTTTGCTTAGTGTTCTAAGAACAGTATGTTTAAGGAAGATGTGGTTATCATTTTGCTAATGAGGTAGCTAGGGTTCATGGGGCTAAGTAACTTACCTGAGATCATAGACCCAGTAAGGATCTGACATCAAATTGCCACCCCTCTACATTTATTATGCCACACTATATGCCATATAAAAATGATTTGCTTTATTTTAGGTAACTGTTACTACTTTGAGATTTCTATTAAACTTGCTTTTCTCTTTGATTACACATTTAAGAGGAGAAAGTCTTTGTCCTGTGATCTTTCAGAGACAGATGGAGCGGGGAGTAGCCTCTGCTCTCCGGCCCACTTTGGTTTCTGAAAGAATGGAGGAGGACCCATCCTTTTGGTGCCATTAGCCCTTGCCAAGTAGTGATTGGCAAGACATCTTTTTCAGTAGCTAGACTGTACCAGAAATGTTGGGATTGGCTGAGAGGTTCTGAGGGCCTTTCTGTCTGAACTTTGGCAAACTGAAGGCCTCAGAGGAGTGCAGGCAGGGTGGCAAGAAGACTGCCACAGGAGGAATGGAGAAAACTGGGCCCAGTTAGCCCAGAAAAGAACAGATTTAGAGGAAGACATCAAATAGTTGAAGTGCTGCCGCGGGGAGTAGCAGTCAGCCTTCTTCCTCTCCTGGCTTTGGAGGGAGCCAGTCACAGACAGCAGGCTTGGGTCCTGTGTGAGGAAGCACGTTCACGTGTCTCCCTGTGGAGTGGGTTGTCCTGGACAGAATTGCTGCATGCACTCACCTTCCTAGTCTGCCTTCTGTTGTGCCTTTCATGCAGAGGGTTTCTTGTAACCCTCTGCAAAATCTAACTAACTTCAAGTAAGTATTTAAATATCTTTTATTTACTTATTAAGCCTGTATGTTATATTTTGAGGCCAAGGACCATATACATCTAGTATATGTTTAAAATCTTCACAGCACGACGTAAATTGTTTTCAAAACATAGATGTGGGAGAAAGGCAGCGTCAGTAACATCACCAGACATCTTTAAAAGCATGCGTCTGCCTTCAGCAACTGCGCTGCTGGTGGGTGTGGGGCGGGAGCTTGTGTGAACTCCTGCACTGGCGGCGACTATACAGGGCTTTGGATTTGGTCCAGACTCTGCCAGACATGAGCTTTATTGAATCGGAAGCCTTAGTCTGACCTTTCCTTCGTGTGCTTTCTCACTTGCCCTGAGTTCCTCAATGCATATTCTCTGTATGTGGTGCTGCTTCGTGGTGGAAACACTCGCAGTCCCACTTCTGTGTGTAGTGTGGAGTCCTTCACGTGCAGGGAGGTAGAGGACTAGAAAGAAAAAAGAGCCTGAATGCTTTCTGGGAGGTGTCTTTTATATTTGGGGAGACCCCTCATACCTCCATGAAGCAACAAATGAACAATTTCGAATTAATCAAGGGTAATTTATGTGCGTAATTTGAATCTGGAAAGCAGCAGTATTGTCCCCGCTGCTACATTTGGAAGACTAACATGTAATACTTGCTTAGAGACTATGTGTACTTTCGCAGGCCTTGTAGGCTTCTTTAGGGAGCAGTAGAATGGCTACTTTCTTTCTACTGGCCACTTGCCTCTGGCCACATGAGTGGGTAGGTGCAGCTCAGGGGGTTGGCTCGGAGGCCTGAGGTTTCTGGACCAGAGTGAGGAGGATGGTCTTCTGAAGAGCGGACGAGGCGATTCCTTCTGAGTCTCTGGCGCTACAAGCTACTGACCTAGCAAATTGAAAGCCCCACACAGATCATTTGCAGGTTTAATATGCTCCTTTGTACTGTTTGCCCAAATAATATCGTGAGAGACAGTGATCTGTGTTGCAGGCCAGTGAGGAGTGCACATCGGAACTGAAGGGAATGTATTTGGGTCCGCATGTCGGGCTGGGGGCTGCATTATTATCACACGCAGCCCCACCCCACTGAGAGCTGTTTAAAACCTCACCTGCCACTAAAGTGATTGCATTTCACAGCTAGCTAAACTGTGCATACTTTGTCTTTTCAGAAGAGTCACATAATAAATAAGCCGAATCTTATACACACACTCTCTTTCTCCCTCTCTCTCTCTCTATGGAAAATGGCTGCTAATCCATCATCACTTTTTTTCCAGAAACAGGTTTTATGATAATATAGTAAAAATATTAAATTAGAAAATGCCTCACTAAGGGTTGTAAAACCTTACTACACTAGAGATAGGTAATTATCCCCTCTACAGCCTAAATGACAGTTTAAAAGAAATAAAAATGTTAGTGCTCATTACTTGCTTTTGTAGGTTGCAATAAAGGGTAAGTTAAATTTTAATTCAAGGAAGAGCCCCTACTATCGACCTTCTACCTCAGGTCCAAGTCCTGTTAATTACTCTGTAGGTTATTCTCCTGCATGATGCCAACATTAATACATTTCTACAGTGGACACCACTGGCCATTGAGACCAAGCGTGTGAAGTAGGGGGAGGCATTTCAGATCAGTGATTCAAATCTTGATTCTTAATGCGATAGGGAGCGGGAATTTTTTTTTTTTTTTTTTTAATCCCAAGTTCATTATGCATAGCCTTACGGGGACCTCAAGTATTAAACTCTCCACTTACCCTGGAGAATCAAATGGAGGCAAGGTTAACCTGAAGGATTGATAGTTCAGCTCCTCGGCATGGCTAAGTCTCTCTAGCAGAGACGCTGTGGGGGAGACGTTCACGCGCAGAAGGCAGGCGACCCTCAGCCCCGGGCCACTGTCTGCTGCCTAGTTTTTGGTTTGGTTTTCTTGGGACGGTATAAAGGGTATGGGTTGTTTCTTTTCAGGGGCTTTGGCCTTTCCCTGAGCATTTGGCACAAATCTAGTCCCTTTCTGGGTGTGGGGAGAAGCTCGGTGCTCCCTGCACCTCGGTCTTTGCACCAGGGTGAGAGACTTCCCAAGGAGAAGGTGGACACGGCTTTAAGGAGTAGGTATCCAGACTTAGCTCTTTCTAGAATTGGCCTGCCCGAGGCTGGTTCTCCTTTTGCCTCACTTTTTGCCATCGTTCTCCTCCCACCTGGCAAAAAGACCATCCTTAATACCGCTGGGGAAACCTCCAGAGCACCACACGGAGGGAGGGTGGGAACACATGTGCAGGGGCTGAGAAAGGGGGGACGTGGGCACCGCCTGGCAGGTCCCCTGCAGGTCAGTTTCCAGGTCTGAGAGAACATGAGTTGTCCATTTATAAATATTAGAATCAGTTTTGGGTGCAGATTACTATGAGTTTTTTCCCCAACAATTGAGAAAGAATTAAAAGAATTGAGTGACATTGCTGTGACAAAACTCTCTCATTCCTGGCTACTTGTATATGTGACAGGTTTCTCAGTGCTTACACTAAAAGATTTCCAAGTAAAGAAAACAATTGTATTAGGACAGAAATTGATACGGAAAATTTAGATGGAACTATACACGTTTACGAAGAAAAAGATTGTAAAATTTCCAAGTTTTAAGAGTATTTCTAGAAGTGTTGTGTAAATGTATGGTGATGGTCTCAAATCATTGTGACATAAAGATTCTATTAGGCACCTTTGCAAAAGAAATGTTAAGGGCTTTATTTTAAAGGTTAATGTTCACACATTCTGGTAATTCTATCTTTTGTGACTATTTAAACTTAAGAAAAACATTATATGTCAATGTAAAATGGTGAGAGGGATATTTGGTATTGAGGCGGCAAGCGCAGCCCAGGCTGCGAAGGGCTGGGTGGGCCTCTGGAACTCCTCACCCTGGGGTGCTCCCAGGCCTGGGGTGGGTCTGCTTTGTCTGAGGCAGGGGAATGGAGAGAGAGGAAGGAGTGCAAGAATGGCCAGGAAGTTGTCACCACATCCTTGTAAGAGCTGGTGAGATCTGAAATAGCAAGGCCTGGAGAAGCAGCTAGATTTGAGGTGCTGCAAGGGGAGGGCAGGGGAGAGCAAAGTTGAAATCGCTTGGGGATTTTTTAGATTGAAATAAGCCTTATTCATATTCTGTCTCTCTGTAAAAATAGAGAGGCCCAGACCACTGAGCTCTCCAGGTTGCTTTGCCGTGCACAGCTGCGCGTATTTGTCAGCTTTGCCCACCTGAGTGTGAAATGATGTTCTATCAAAACATGGGTTTCAGCATTTCACTCTCTGCTCCTGACATGTGAACCCTGCTGTGGACAGTAACTGCCGCCGTGGGCCCAGGCACCACAGCCACCGCAGCGGAGTGGAAGCATCTGCTCCGTGTAATGATGGGTCTGGGGCGGGCAGAGCGGAGGGGCTCTGTGATTGTGAGGGGCTAAATAGCTGTGCCTCTGTGTGTCCCTCCCTCAGACTGCGTCCCCTTAAAGTCACACAGTCCTTTTTGTCATGGCAACTCTCCCCTCCATGCCGTTTAATTTTATTGTATGGAAATGGCTGAAGAGACTTGTCACTGCTGGCACATAGGCAGGCCGTGGTGTGAGGATGGGAGACCGGGCAGCACCACTGTGTTAGGTGCTGGCACTGCTGACCCGAGGCTGCCAGTGCCCGTCTGGGAGTGTCTGGGCTCTTCCACCTCTGCAGGGCCTGTCTGGGCTGGTCACACAGATGCACGTAGCAGAGGAACAAAGAGGCGAAGGAGCTCAGGGTGAGCCTGCAGCCTTTGTCTGTAGTTCGGGGTGAGGGTACCAGCAAATTCTTGCTATAGAATTCCTGTCATAAGATTGGAGGCCCGTTGTTTTCTGGCTTGCGCTTTTATTGTCTGTCTGTCCCAGTCCCTAACATGATGAGGCGAGCTTACATTTTTGGCTTCTGTGGTTTCTTCTTTAAGATATGTTTTCTTTTTATTTTTTTAAAGCTTTGATCTGTTATTCTCATCGCTGGGTTTTCTAAGTATAGTACTTTTATTTCTGCTCACAACTTTAGTAGACTGACTTCAGAAAAAAGACTGTGTTGAAGTCTTGCTGAACCGAAATGGCTGTTTGTAGGGTGGGTTTGTGTTTTGATTTTAAAGTCAGATTTGCTGACAGTGATCCTAAGGTAATGAAAACACTTTTCAAAGCCTCTTTTCTTAACCAAGGTGGCAGGCTGCTTTTTTGATTCGATCTTGAAAATACCAGAGCATATGCGGCTTTCTTCTGGGGTTGTGACTCCCTAGCTCGTAACCTTAGCCCTGTGCCAGCTGCCCTCCCTCCATGAAGTTCATGGCTGCAGAGAGTAGCCTGCCTCAGGGAGCCATGTCGTCCACGGGCCTCTCCCTGGTGACGGACATTCTGACGTGGTACCGACCTGATTGGAACCTGGTGACTTCTCATCTCCGCAGGGAGGATCTGCTCCATATGTAGGGGAGAGAGTTCTAGAGCTTCCATCACAAGGATAGGAAAGATCTTCACTCCCACTGCCTTTTAGGTTTTTCAGGTCTTGACAGATGGCTTCAGCTGGATGTTTTTGTGTATGTTGTATTTAATAGGAACAGAGAGGTTGGAAGCAATCAATTACTTTATTTTCAGGGACCCAAGACTCTGGCATGTAATGAATTGTTTTTGAACATCAAAACTCAACTCTAGAAATAAATTAGCCAATCATTTTGTTTGTTAGACTGAGAACAGAGACAAGGAAGCTGGGAAGTGGGGAAGAGCCTTGGTTCTACTCCTGAACAACTGCACATATGATAGTAATTGGGATCTTGTTGCTAGGTCATTTTCATTGTTTTTCAAGAACTGCCAGGTCCCAGAAAATGTATGAAAACTAAATTATATCCACCTACATCCCATGTCTGATTGAATCCTCCTCATTGTGTGGCAGTCTCATACATCCTATTAAAATATTCAATCTTGTTTTCTTACTTGAAGAGCCTGTCTGTAAAGGGCAAACTTATAGAAAACTCATTCCCCAGAGACAGGGTATCCAGCCTCATTGGACTATTTACATATTTTACTATTTGATTCTCTGTTTCCGTTGTATTGTGAATAAGAGATGTGGGGTGCATTTTTAATTACACAACTGTGTGTTCAACTGAAAAAATAGATTGGGGTATTTCCCAGCTTGTTAGGTTTTTTTAAACCTTGAAAAGCGAACCTGCGTGTTAACCAATTTGTTCTGTTTCTCTCCTAGGACAGAGCTGTATCGCTCTCTCTTTGGCCAGCTCCACCCTCCTGGCGAAGGCCACAGGAATTGATGTTGCCTTTGTCCCTTGCTCCAGGCCGGGGCAGGGCCTCCCCACACACAGCTGTGCCTTGGCCAGTCGGCTGCTCATCCAGTGGAGGAAACCAGTGACCTTATGGAGTTGAGCCAGTAGGGAGATTCCTGGGAAGGTGCTGTGCTCAAAACATGTGCCTAATACCTGCGAGGGCACTGGCCCTCTGTGTCCTTTAACCATCACAAATAAAGAGCGTTGTCACTGTGGCGGTGCTGATGTGTTTCTTAAGCATCTCAGAGTTAGAGTATGCTTACAGCTCTAGCAGGATGACGTATTTATTGGGATCTTAGTCAGATGGCTTCCTCATACAATGTGACATTTTACATTTTTGTCATCTGTTCACCCCTGACAGACACTTGTCTCTGTATCTCAGTCACTGTCAGGAGTGCTGCAGTGAACGTGAGCGTGTGGACGTCCTTTCCACATAGTGGTTTCAGTGTCTGGGTCTGTGTCCACAAGTGGGATTGCTGGAGTGTATGGTAATTGTATCTGTAGTTTTGAGTAACTCCTGTTTCCCATAATGTCTGTGCTGATGGACACTCCTACCATGCGTGCACAGGGGCTCCCCTTTCTCAGCACTCTCACCGTGACTTGTTCCCTTTCATGTCCTTGCTCATAGATGTCCCAACAGGGAGAGGTGATATCTCGTTGTGGTTTCAATTTGCATTTCTGTAATGATTAGTGATACTGAGCATTTTAAAAATTAATCTTTTGGCCATTTATGTGTCTTCTTTTGAGAAATGTCTGTTCAAGTCCTTTGCCTATATTTTTAAATGGGTTTTCTTGTTATTGAATCACTTGAATTTCTTATACAGTTGAGTGGATAAAAGAAACTGTGGTATGTGCAATAAAATACTATACAGCCTTTCAAAAGAAGGGAATTCTGTTTTTTGCTACACTGGTTGAACCCAGAAGGCATTCACTAATTAAGGCAGGCATAGAAGAACAAATGTCACCTGATCCTAATTATATGTGGAATCTAAAAAAGGCAGACTCAATAGAAGTAAGGAGAATAGAATGGTGGTTACCAAATGGTGAGGAGTTGGGAGAATAGGCCATGGGGAAATGTTGATCAGAGGGTAAATATATAGTTCGGAGCAGAGAGTTTTGAGATCTGTGGTATACCCAGTAATGTAAATTTCAAATGTCTCACCACCAAAGAAAATGAGGTGATGGATATGTTGGTTTGATTGAATCATTCTACATTGAATGTGTTTATCAAAACATCACATTGTACTCCATGAAATGTATACAATTATGATTTGTTGATTTTAAAAAGTATTAATTTTTTTTTTTAAAGTTCACAGAAGGACTGATTCTAAGGGCAGGATGCTGCTTTCTGAGTGGATGATGTTTGGTGGTTTATACTCTGAGCAACAGGGTGTCTCCCAAAACCTATATGCTACGCTGTGCTCACAGGACTTTGTAAATCGGAGGTAATTGCCTGTTTGTCATTAAAAACAGTTGTCTGACTTCCTTTTCCTTTGAAGTTTCTTCTAGAGCGCTGCTTTTCCCTTCCCACTGTATGGAGATGAGCTCTGGTGTAAATCCAGCAGAAGGAGATGATTCACTTGTTTTTCATTCAAAGGTCAAAAGCTGGAAATTAAATCCCCATAAGGGGGATTTATTGGCTTGCTGTGGTCAATATGCAACACAGATTATCTTGCATAAGTAATGTGTGCACGTGGTCTCCAGCTCACAGAACCGGCCTCTCATAGGTCCTTTGGCCAAATCTCTGTCTAGAGCTATGGAATTTAAGAAGAAATGTTGACTCCAAGCAGCCAAGTACAGTTGTTAATAACTAGTCATCATTTTTAAATTCTTATTTTGATATTGTTTTAAAATGTTAAAACCAGGTGACAGATTTTTGTGCCCAGGAATCCTCTGTATTATTGACTTGGTGTCTGAGGACGCTGCACAGCACCCAAAGGCTGGATTCCCAGTGAAGTGAGTCCTGACATAATCTGCTTCATGTTTTCATTTTAACATAAATGTGTCTGCTGAGCTGAGGATGGGCAAAGGGGCGGGAGGAAGGTTTTTCTATGTCATATTAATCGGACCTTTGTACATGTGATTTGTTTTTCTCGTCTCAGCGGTTACCTCTTGGGCTCAACTGCTGGGGAAATGTGTAATTTCAGTGTGTCTCTACTTACCCAAAAGATCAATTCACCACATTCACCCTGTTCAAAATGATCACTTTTTAAAAATACAGAACATCCAGTGCTGTCCGTCTAGCCTGAGGTTCTGAAAATGCCCAGCAGCACAGCCGGGAAGGGACCTCTTCATGGGAGCTCTCTGTGAGCCTGATGCTAACCCACACCTCCTCAACAGATAGGACCTTTGTCATGGTCACTCCATCTGATAAAGATTTAAACAAGTACTTCAAAATATTTGGAGTCCAGCAAGTTTGATTAAAAGGAGTTAAAAACAGGAGAGATGAGAAAGAAGGAACTGACGGAATTCTCACTTTATAAAGGAAGGCTTGCATTTTAACATTCAGAAGACCATCCTCCTTCCAGCCAAGAATAAATTGGAAACTATTTTAATTGGCACGGATACTGCCATTCAACTGTTACTAGAAAGACAGATTAGTTGATTGATTTGCATTTTAATAAAACTAATACTTTACATTTTGGTAGCTAATGCTGATTTTTAAATGAGTTGAGAACAGTTATCAAGAGTTTCAATCCACAGCTCTTTTTCAGTGTTGACTGAAGCATTCCTCTCTTTTGTGTGGAATTTGCTTATTTTTGCCCTGCTAACTGCGTCACACACAACACTTATAAACTGCAGACCTAGAGGGTCTCACAAGACAGCCAGGCAGTGAGCTGGTCAGACCAAAATGTGGCAGCTTCCAGGCCCACAGCCTCTCCCTCCAGGAGAGAGACAGTGATATGGCTGGCTTCTGACTTTATTTTTAATTTGAAAGTTAATCACAGAAAAGTGGAAGGAACAAGTAAAAACAAGACAGCTGTGTCCCCTCACCCAGAAATACTCACTTCTCATATTAACACGTGGGTACTGCTTAGCCTTCTTGGTGCATAGGTGCAGGAGAGGCACCAAGGAGCGGAGGGGAGACTTGCTTTTTACTTTTATGCTGTCTGAATGTTTTAGTTACCCTTTTAAAAACAATAAAAACACAATCCCCATGCAGCCGTGTCTACCCCCCTCCAACACACAGATACTACCTGGGAGGGACTGTGGGTACAATATGCATCTTCACATTAATAGGTCAAAGATTATGGCCATGTTTTGACAGATGCACTCTTAAGTGCTCACTACTAATTCCTTTTGGTACAGTATGTCCTATCGATACTTAACCGGATCCCCTGTTTTTTGGACATTTAAATTGTTCTCAGATTTTTGCTTTTAGGAATAATGATACAAGAAAATACTTGTGCATAAAGCTTGTTTATTGTGTTATTTGAAGCTTTTGTTTTTCTTGGCATTTTTTTTTTTTAAGAGACAGAGTCCCAAGCTGTCACCCTGGATAGAGTGCTATGGCATCACAGCTCACAGCAACCTCCAATTCCTGGGCTCAAGCGAGTCTCCTGCCTCTGCCTCCCAAGTAACTGAGACTACAGGCGCCTGCCACAAGGCCCGGCCATTTTTTGGTTGCAGCCCTCATTGTTGTTTAGCGGGCCCGGGCTGGACTCGAACCTGCCAGCTCAGGTGTACGTGGCTGGCACCTTAGCCTGTTAAGCCACAGGCGCCGAGCCTCTTGGCATATATTTTTAGGAGTAACATGAACCAAGTAAAAGCATCTATCATCTAGGGTGATGGAAGCTGAAAATAAATAATAAGTCTAAATTTTTTTTTTTTTTTTTTGTGACAGAGTCTCACTCTGTTGCCCTGGGTAGAGTGCTGTGACGTCACAGCTCACAGCAACCTCAAACTCTTGGACTCAAGCGATTCTCTTGCCTTAGCCTCCCAAGTAGCTGGAACTACAGGCGCCTGCCACAACGTTTGGCTGTTTTTTTTTTTTTTTAATTTGAAAAACGGGGTCTTGCTTTGCTCAGGCTATTCTCAAACTCATGAGCTCAGGCAATCTACTTGCCTCAGCCTCCCAGAGGCTAGGCTTACAGGCGTGAGCCACCTCGCCCAGCGTAGTCTAAGTATTTTTAAGACTCTTGATACATGTTATCAAGGCTTATTTTAAGTCCCTCATCCACTTTTCCTCACTTGCCCAGGCTGGGCCATCTGTTACAAAGGGTTTGGAGCAGGGTGGAGCCCTGCCCTGGAGTTTCATCGTGGGGTTTATTTCTTACTCCCCAGAGACCCCTTCAAGTCAGCATCCTCCTCTGGGAGGATAAAGAGCTGCTGTGTTTAATGTGCTTTGAGATGCTCTAGTGAAAGATGGCAGATAAATAGAAAGTGACGCCACATCTCCCTCCCTCTCTCATATTTTTTCCTAGCTGCTGGCTCTTGTATCATTTGCTGTCCACCCTCCCCTTTATTTTTTGTGCTTTTGCCACTTTCATTTCCTTCATCTGGGGCTCTCCTAGGAAGGTTTTCCTCATGTGAGTTTGAGTTCCCAGCTGCTGTCTACCTTGTTTCTGGAGTGTAACCATTGCTGTCCAGGGACATTACCACAGACTCTGTGGTGTGCATCATTTAGAAACCCAGAGTGTCGACCGGGCGTTGTGGCTCATGCCTGTAATCCTAGCACTCTGGGAGACGGTGGATTGCTTGAGCTCAGGAGTTTGAGACCAGCCTGAGTGAAAATTGAGAGCCCGTCTCTACTAAAAATAGAAAAACGGGGCAAGAGGATCACTTGAGCCTAAGTTAGAGGTTGCTGTGAGCTATGATACCACAGCACCTTACCCAGGGCGACAGCTTGAGACTATCTCAAAAAATAGGAAAGAAACCCAGAGTGTCAGCAGATTACTGACCACTCCAGGAACAGCCTCTGCATCTCCAGCTTGGGCAAAGTGTCCATCCATTCATCCATTCATTCCCCCCTCTGCCCTCCCCCACCCCCGCCACCTCGGGTGTATGGGGCTGGCGCCCTACTCCTTGAGCCACAGGCACTGCCCATCTATTCATTCTTTTAAATTTTTTTTACTAATCAGCAGAATTTAAGATGTCAAGGAAAAGTTTCCTACTAGAGGTTGATTTCCCTGGTCTCCACACGCACTGGTAACACCTGTCCCAGGGTACTGCCTCTTTACCTCTTACCATGGTCCAGAGGGAGCCTAGGCTGAGGCTTAGAATTAATCCAAATGTGACACTCATTATAAACCTTGTACCATTCCCCACGATGAAGGAGGCATTCTGTATATGGAATGTGTTAATGCCAAGACCTGTGTCTCCCCTGGGCCTGATGCAAATGATGTAGCCATAGGCTTTGGCAGAGCCGGGCAGATGAGCACAGGTAAAACGTTGGGAAGGAGCCCTGAGCTGCAGGTGTTTCATACCAGGTCTGCCCTGCTGGTGACACCACAAAAGTGCCCCTCTGTACTCGTGTTCTGCTGCTGTTGTGTCTAGTCAGGACAGATACAACTGTGACTCTTGTCTATGACGCATGAACAGCATATCCTGTTCTTAGATTATATTTTTATTTTTTAAATTTATGTGTGTGACTATATATTTGGGCAGTTGTGCTAGTAGTAAAGTTGCACTTGCCTTCGTGAACAGAACCGTTTTGTTTTGTTTTTGTCTTTTCTTTCTCTTTCTTCATAACATCTCAAAAATAATTGCCAGTAATTTGGTAAGTTCATTAACTAATTCTCTCTTAAGTCCAGGGATCCATATTATGCTGCTGATTTGTATATATTCAATTTGTCCAACAGCTCTATTGATGAAGTCCTCATTACCTGCTGCTTGTCTGTAGAGGAGGATTGTAAATGCAGAGTGAGCGTGGCTTATCTAACTTTTGTTTTTCTTGTGTATCTATAGATTTCCTTTTATCAGGCCTTTCTTGCCCATCGTGTGGGGTCTGCCAATAGGGTTATTTCTTCCATAACATTTATAATCTGAGATGTTTGCTTGGTTTATTTCCCCTGGTTCAGGGGTCTCGGAGTTCATTTGTTGAGGTCAAGGTTGTTGAATTCTCAGGAAAGAAAATTTAAAAGAATGGTGTGGGGGGGAAGGGGGATCTCACATCACTGATAGGGTAGAAAAATACAAGGTCCCTGATAGACACTGTCAGTAACACGTAAAGCTCCCTCCCATCCCCCTTTCATCTTTCTTTTTATGACTGGATTGGAAATGAGCCCGGTCTGGTGCACAGGCAGGCACTCTCCACGTGGTGCCCTTCCCATGTCACCAGGTTCTAATAGGGACTGGGACTACATAGTCCTGTGTTGAGTAGAGGACAGATTTGAGTGAAAAGTGGAGTTGTGGAGAGAATCCTGGAAGGAAATCAAATTTGCCAGGGCATGGCCTTGAGGAAGTCATTTAACCTGAGGGTCTTCATCAGTAATACGAAGGTCAGCTGAGCTGCTCTGGTTTCTTTCGGAAACGCTGTTTCTAAGTAAAAGCAGCATTGGAGATATTGGTTTAGCACAGGTGCAAGAATGTTGTTTGCGTTCCTTCAGGTGTTTATTGTCCTGCTATGTGACGGGCACTGGTTGAGGTTTAGCAGAGAGCTCTTTTGGCAGGTGATTGGTCTCTGGGTTGGTTTCTGTCACCCTCCTCTCCTGTAGAATTCTGCATGCTCTAACTTGGTTCTGCTCAAAGCCCGTTGCACCCACCGGACTTGCCTCTGTTAGTCCTGACTGGGACTCCTGGAAGCCCATGCTCTGAACCTATTTTTGGGCTTGACATCGCTTTCCCAAGGTTCCAGTTCTCCAAGGTGAGAGTTTAGCCTGACAGGAGGGCAGAGCCGTGGTGCACAGGAGCGCTTCCCTCCTGGGGCCTTAAAGCCTGGCTCTGGGAGACCAGCCTGCGGCAGTGCCAGGTGCATTAGTATGCAGGTGTCGCTGGTTCTGAGCACAAAGTAATTAGCCTGCTGCTCTGCAATTTCTGCCTTTTCACAGCAAGTGTAGCTCTAAGCTGTGGTTCCTTGGCCCTCAGGGCCAGGCCTTCCTCTCTTGTGGGGGGCCCTGGGAAGCCTAGGAGGTGCCTCTTCCAACCCTAAGACTGGTCCAGAACATCCAGACCAGAGGTGCCCAGTAGAACTTAAACCCTCATCCTCCTCCCAGCCGCAGGCCAGGAAGCTGTCCTCACCCACTTCTTGGCCCTATGACCTGAGGTAAGTGTGGTGATGGGGAAGCGAGTGGTCTCCTGCCTGGGGGCCCAGAGGTCCACAGCAAGCCCAGCTGACTCAGCCAGCGGCATCTGTTCCTGAGGGATTAGGTTGGGAAGTGACTCCCTGGTGCCATAAAATTATTTTCCAGTTTGACTCTTGTGTCCTTTAAAGTTGTAGCACACTGTACTCGGTTTGAAGAGCTAAATGTAAAGCTAATACGGAACACTTTAAACGTGATAACTCCAAGTTCATGTTGTTTGACGAGATAAGCAGAACGGAGCAGGCGCTTTTGAATCCACTTATCAGCATTTTCACAGGCTCCCTGTCCCTCCGCACCCCTTGGAGGTGCTGTGATGTTCTAGGAGGATCTTGGAATAGGAGGCTTCCGCATGGTTTCATTGACTCACCTTGCCAGTGAGGTCAGGGCTTTATTCCTGGGAGTGTTCAGGGCCCCAGGCAGTGTCCACTGCTCCTGCAGGCAGGGTGAGGAGAGGGGGCTGGCCTGGGGAGGAAGCCGCCATGCTCAAGTCTTTGGAGCCCTGGGGAGAGTGTGCATTTTAAGGTCACATCCCTGTCCTCCAGAAGCACGAGAGGGGACAGAGGTAAGCCCTAGTTCTCAGGTATATAATTAAAACAAGAATTTTCTCCTGAAGTTTACAAAAAGAGGCCAAGGACGGTCTAATTGAAACCTCCAGATTGCTTCTCCAAGAGTGGGCTGCACAAGTGGGCTCACGTGGGTCAGCCACTCTGGTTAGTGGGATAGCCTCAGCCAGCAGGGCCCTGGTCCATCCACAGACAAGTGGGTCTGATTGGTAGGGTGGGCTCACTCTGCTTCCTTTCAGGGCAAGCCTTGGTGGTTCTGCCCAAACGGAGAGGCCCACAGGGGAGCTGGCAGCAGTGACATGGCCTCATCCCTGTCCCTGACCACTCCCCAAAACAGCAAGCCCACACCTGTCTCAAGTGGCATTAAAAGTGTGCACCTGTTTACTTATGAGGCTTCAGCCAGGCTGGCTCTTCAGAGTTGTTTATTACCGAATAAGTGATGGTGAAATCGTGATGCTTTATTAATTGAGGATATGGCTGACAGTTAGTACCCAGGCGTGTATTCTTTGTACCTGTTTATACACTTGCTCCGGAGTGGAAGGACTTTCTCATCTCTCCTTCCTCTCCCCCACCCCCAGAAGAGAATTTCAACTTTAAGACAAACAACTTCATTTACAAGTGTGTCTCTAATTAGCTGCAGAATTAGGAAAGCTGAGTTTTCCCCCATAGATCGGCTAAACCCTCGAGGGAGACTGGTGGAATAGAGAGAATCGCATTTCCAATTATTTTGTTGAATTGCTAATTTAGTTATTGTGCCTGGTGTAATTGTGATGGGTATTGGGTGTGCAATTCAATTTGTTTTAAATATTTGTGGGAAGGCTGATCAGTAATGGAGCTGACCTATTTTGTGGCCCAAATTGAGGGGAAAAAAAAAAACTAAAACACAACAGCCACAAAGATATAGTTTGTTTCCATTTTTATTTTGATCTCTCTCATCCCTCTTAAGACCATTGATGCAACAAAAGGATTAAATTAAAAGATGACAGTACTTTGATCTTCTCTCTTTGAAAGCTTAACTGTCCTTGGTAGTTTAATATGCAGATATTTTAGGGTTGAGTTTAGCTGCATTGCTAGAACTGTAGTTTCTGATTCCCAGAATTGCATTTCTGTGTGTGCCTAGAAGTGGTTTGGGGTATTTAACATTGCTTTCTTATATCATCCAGGCTGGAGTGCAGTGGGGTCATCATAGCTCACTGCAGCCTTAAACTCCTGGGCTTGAGCATTCCTCCCAGCCCTTAGTAGCTGGGACCACAGGTGCACACAACCATGCTAGGCTAATTTTTTTTTCTTAGGGATGGGGTCTTGCTATGTTGCCGAGGCTTGTCTCAAACTCTTAGTTTCCAACAATCCTCCTGCTTTAGCCTCCCAAAGTGCTGGGATTACAGGCTTAAATTTTGAGTAGTCTGTAAAATAGTTGGAGTGTATCTGTAATACAAATAGTGCAAAGTCATCATTGCCACAAGTTAATGACTTCTACTGGACAGAAGTCCACTGCAGAGCCTGGGAACCATCCCTCCATGCAGCACCACACAAAGGGTTGGTGATCAGATACTCTATCCCAAGTGGTGATTGCACAAAGCTCCTCCCATGGTAGACCCTGCTCTTGGTTGATTTGAGCCTGTGCAGTTGTGAGGAGGCTCAGTTAGGCGGGAGGCCTCCTTACTGCTGGGCAGAATTTCCCTCTTCAGTCAGTTCTGAAGGGGAGGAGCGACTGGGATGTAATTTCACTTACATTCCTGCTGGACGCTGAGGGATTCAGTCCGGGCCTGGGGCAGGGTCCTGGGTTGTAGGGGAGAACAGCTCCCTTGGGACTGGAGGTTACAGAAATAGCAGAACCTGCACTTTCTGCCCTGGTTACTGTGAAACTTGTGGGTGAGTGCCAGGTATTGCTACAGTCAAGGTGGCCCTCAGGGGACTGGCGACCCTCCTTGGTGGCATCTGGGTGGCTAGGCTTTCTCAGACACAAGGGTAGGGTTTGGCTGGGCTAGATCAGAGGGTGGTAGACCAGAGCAAATTTTGAGAAAGTGATAAAATGGGTCATAGAATCAAGTGTTGATCTTAAAGGATTCATTCTGTAACTACAGTTAGTTTACAAAGGTGTCAGGGTCAATTCATGCTGTTGAATGGAAATTTAAGCTCTGTGATTCCTATGTGAGACTCCTTGGATCTACCAGGGAACTCAAACTGGGTTCTTTGTTACAAGCTTTTCTGGAGAAACTGGGTGGGAACAGGAACAGCTGCAGCCCCTGACACCGAGGGAGAGCTAGTCCCGTGAGAGGACAGGTGTACTCATGAGGCCATTAGCTAAAGAAGCTAGCCAGGAGGAGAGCAGCTGGGCTGGGAGCCTGAGGAGGGAGGGCAGGCACTGGGCTGGGAGGTAAGGCCAGGGGCACTTACCGCTTGCTGGTTATGTTGTTTTTGTGGTTTGATTTACATCCCATATAATCACCTATTGTAAATGTATAAATGTATATTGGTGGTTTTTAGTAAACTTGTGGAGTTGTGCGACCATCAGTGCATTCCACTTTTAGAACATTTTCGTCTCCTGCTGCCTGTTTGCGGTACATCCCTACTCCCAGCTTTGGGAAATAACTTTTGTGCTTTCTGTAGCTATAAATAAATTCACATTTTCTAAACACTTAGTATAAGGTTCATCTTTATTATAGCATTGGAGGTTGGACAATTAAGTTTGCAAACTTATCCTAGAAAAGTGCTACATACCTCATTGTTATGGTCACCGGGAATACTTCGAAGGTGACTATGGTAACTTCAACAAGAACTAGCACTATCCCCACCACTTTTCTAGGAGTCTCCAAACTTAATTGTCTGAACCCATCTTTCAGTATTTAATTCCTTTTTGTGCTGACTAGTATTCCGTTGTGTGGATGCTCACATTCTGGTTATCCACTCACATACCCATAGGCATTTGAGTTTCCAGATTTTGGCTATTATGTATAATAAAGTTAATATGAATAGTCGGGAGTCTTTGTTGAACATATTTTCATTTTCCTTGGGTAGAGATCGAGGCATGGGATTGTTGAATATGTAAGTGTATGTTTCACTTATTAAGAAGTTGAAGTAGCTAAAATGTTTTCCAAAGTGTCAGTGAGTGTCTGTATCACTTTATTCTCACCAGCAGTGTGTGAGGGTTCTAGTTTCTCCATGTCCCTGCTGATACTCACAATTGTCTGACTTCAGATTGTAGCCATTCTAGTAAGTAGTAGACTTTGATTACACTTTAATTTACATTTTCCTAATGACTAATGATGTTGAATCATTTTTAATGTGTTTATTAGTTGTTCAAGTATCTATATCTTCTTTGATAAAACATGTCAAAACTGCTTTACTGATTATTTCACATCTTTTGCTTGTTTGTAATTGTTGTCTTATTGCATCATAAGAATTCTTTATATTTTTCCCCAGTCTGTGGCTTGTCTTTTTTTTTTTTTTTTTTATTTTAGGACACGTTAAAATTTGCTTTAATACTTCTTTGGGGAAAAAAATGTTACACTTTTGGTGATGCCTATAGTTCAAGCGGCTAAGGTGCCAGCCATATACACCAGAGCTGGCAGTCGAATCTAGACCAGGCCTGCCAAACAACGACAACAACAACCAAAAAATAGCCAGGTGTTGTGATGGGCGCCTGTAGTCCCAGCTACTTGGGAGACAGGCAAGAGACTCGCTTATGCCCAGGAGTTGGAGGTTGCTGTGAGCTGTGATGCCATAGCACTCTACCCAGGGTGACAGCTTGAGGCTCTGTCTCAAAAAAAAAAAAAAAAAAAAAAATCACACTTTTAGTGAATAAACAAGAAACATTTTTACAGTAGCAGTAGACTATTATTTTTATCTACCATGCCATGAATTCATAGGGAAGAGGTTCCAGTAGCTCAGGGAGGCACCTTGCCAGTGAATGTGACAAAGTGTTGATTGACTTTTGAATTCATGGGAAATAGGTTCCAGCACCTCGTATCACTGTTACATGGGTTCTGTTGGTTATCCTGTGTGCTATGCTATACACCTATTACGCCATGAGCTCATGGGGAATAAATAGGTTCTTGCACCTGAAAACATGGGTCCACTGGTTCTCCTGTGTGCTGTTATATGCTGCTTACTGTGCCACGAATTCATAGGGAATGGGTTCCAGGAGCTCAGGCTCCTTTCCGTTGGTTCTCACAAAGTGGGCTTCTCTGGGTGGCGCAGGCTGGCGCTTCAGCAGAACCCAGATACCTTTCTCTTTGGCTTCTTTCTTTTTCTGACCATTTTCCTTTACACGTTTTGGGACGCTGTCTCTGCTCTTAGAGTGCTTAATATGCTCAATATGAACATTAATCCTCTTGGCAAGAATCTTGCCCTTAACTTGATTGTTTACAACAATGCCAACAGCATGCTGGGTAACACTGTAGACTCTTCCAGTTTTGCCATGGTGCTATCGGTTGACATGCCTTTTTGAACAGTACACATTCCCTTGATGTCTACAATATCACCTTTCTTGTAGATTCGCCATATATGTGGCCAAAGGAACAACTCTGTTTTCTAAAAGGCCTAGAGAACTTGTATCAGGTGTCTCTCCTCTTTCCCTTTGTGTTTGTCATTTTGGTGAATTCCTGGAAGATGGTGTCTCCCCATTTTTATTTATTTATTTTTTTTGAGACGGCTCAGTAGAGTATGGTGACATTACAGCTCACAGCAACCTCAAACTGCTGGGTGTAAGTGATTCTCTTGCCTCAGCCTCCCAAGTAGCTGGGACTACAGGCACCCGCCCTAACACCCGGCTATTTTTTTGTTAGTTGTTGTTTAGCAGATCCAAGCTGGGTTTGAACCTTCCAGCCACCGTGTATGTGGCTGGTGCCTTAACTGTTGAGCTATGAGCACCAAGCTTTCATTTTCTTAATGATCTTTTGAAGCACAAATTTTGATGAAATCTAATTTATTGAATTCTTTTTATGTTTTGTGCCCTAAGAAATCTTTGCTTAATCCAGGCTCACAACATTTTTCTGCTATATTTTCTTTCTAAAAAGTTTTATGGTTTTAGTTCTTACATGTAAGTCAGTAATACATTTTGAGTAAATTTTTGTGCATGATGTCTCAAAATATCATTTTGTGGATAAATTAGCCCGTTATCTCAGCACCGTTTATTGAAAAGACTGTTCTTTCCACCATTGGATTGTCTTGACTCCTTTGTTGAAAATCAATTGACTATAAATGTGAGGATTTATTTCTAGACTTTTAGGTTCAATTTGCCTATTTTTATACCTCAGAACATTTTGAAACCAGGTAGTTGAAGTCCTGCAAGTTTTTATCAAAACTCCTTTTGACTATTATGGGTCACTTACATATAAATTTTAGGATAAATTTGTTAAATTTATATAAAAATGCTGGGATTTTGATAGGGATTACATGGAAACTATTAATCAACTTGAAGAGAATTACAGTCTTAACATTTGGTCTTCTAGTCCATGAACATGGAATGTCTGTTTCTATCTCTCTCATCAGTGTTTTATAGTTTCAGTGTACAAATCTTTGTACTGCTTTTGGAAATTATTCCTAAGCATTGTTTTTGATGCTATTGTCAATAAAACTATTTTCTTAATTTCATTTTTTCGCTTTCTCTTTGCTAGTATACAGAAATACAAGTGAGTTTTTGCATGTTGATCTTGTAACCTGTCACTTTGTTGAATACATTTATTAATTCTAGTTTATTTTTTAATGGATTCCTCATATAAGGTCTGTTACTTGTGAATAAAGACAGTTTTAATCCCTTCTTTCAACTCTGCAAGCCTTCAGCTTTTATTTAGCCGTCAGCACCACGAGTACAATGCTGAGCAGTAACAAGAACAGGCACTTGGGTCAAGAAAAACCATTCAGTCTCTCACCGTGAAGTATGAAGTTGTATAAGGTTTTCCACAGATGTCCTTTCTCAAGTTGAAATTTCTATTCATAGTTTTTTGGAAGTTTTATCTGGAATAGGTGTTATCATGTGAGTTTTGTCCTTTATTAAGATGGTATATTACCTCAATTGATTTTTTTTGGATGATACACTGTATACTTGTACAAATCCCACCCTGGTTATAGTGTATACTTTTTTGTTAAACTGGATTTGGTTTCCTAATTTTTTTTTTTTTTTAAGATACAGAGTCCTATTATATTGCCCAGGCAAGTGGCTGTTCATAGGTGTGATCATGGCACACTACATCCTTGAACTGCGGGACTTGAGATCCTCCTGCCTCAGTCCCCTAGGTGGCTGGGACTGCAGGCACATGCCGCCGTGCCCAGCTCAGTTTGTTCATATTTACTAAGGATTTTTGTGTCTATGTCTTTAAAGGTTATTGGTCTGTAGGGTTTTTTTGTGGTATCTTTGTTTGGCTTTGGTATTAGGATGATATTGGCCTCATAGAATGAATTGGAAAGTGTTCTTCCATTTTCCGAAAGTTTGTGGAGGAGTGTTATTACTTTAACTGACAGCATTCACCGGAGAAGTTTTCTTAGACTGAGCTTTTCTTTATGGGAAGTTTTTAATGACTATTTTAATTTCTTTGTTACAGGCCTATTCAGATTTTTTCTTTCTTCTCAAGTTAGTTTTGATAAATTTGTATCTTTCTAGGAATTTGTTCATTTTACCTAAGTTTGACTAAGTTTACCTAAGTTTGTTTGTCCTTTATTGCCTTCTTTTCTATTATGCAATTTTAACGTCACTGATTTTAGATAGATTTTTTAAAACTGTGGTAAAAATAAAAAACACAACTATGAGTATGCACATGTAGTCCCTGCTACTTGAGTGGCCGAGGTGGAAGAACTGTCTGGGCATTGGTGGGAAATGCCCCATATGGAAGAACTGTCTGGAAGAACAGATGGAACAGTTCTTCCACCAGTTCCAGAATTGTCTGAGCCCAGGAGTTTGAGAATAGCCTGGGCAACATAGTGAGACTCTTTTTTTCTTAAAACAAAACAAAACATGTAAACTTTATCATCAAAAGCAGCGGTTCTTAACCTGTGGGTCGTGATCCTATTAGGGGGTCAAACGACCCTTTCACAGGGGTCGCCTAAATACACCCTGCATATCAGATATTTACATTATGATTCATAATAGTAGCAAAATTACAGTTATGAGGTAGCAATAAAAATAATTTTATGGTTGGGGGTCACCTCAACATGAGGAACTATATTAAAGGGTTGCGGCATTAGGAAAGTTGAGAACCACTGATCTAAAGCTTTTTTTCTTTCCAAGGTATACTGAGACTTAACCTTTTACTTTTTGAGACAGTCTCAAGCTCTTACCCTGGGTACAGTGCTGTGGCATCGTAGCTCACAGCAACCTCCAACTTGGGCTCAAGTGATCCTCTTGCCTCAGTTTTTCTATTTTTAGTAGGGACGGGGTTGGGGGTCTTGCTTTTGCTCAGGCTGATCTCAAACTGTGAGATCAAGCAATCCACCCCCTTCAGCCTCTCAGAGTGCTAGGATTACAGGGGATTACAGGCGTGCGGTACCACGCCCGGCCTCTTTGCCCTTTTTTTTTTTTTTTTTTTTTATACAGAGCCTCAAGCTGTCACCCTGGATAGAGTGCCGTGGCATCACAGCTCACAGCAACCTCCAATTCCTGGGCTCACGCGAGTCTCTTGCCTCCGCCTCCCAAGTAGCTGGGACTACAGGCGCCCGCCACAACGCCGGGCCATGTTTTGGTTGCAGCCATCATTGTTGTTTGGCGGACCCGGGCTGGATTCGAACCTGCCAGCTCAGGTGTACGTGGCTGGCGCCTTAGCCCACTGAGCCACAGGCGCCGAGCCCACTACATGTTTTTAAGTCATTATTTTAGTAGTACTAGAGATTATATCATTGGAATTAATCTATTTAAGATTAATACTAAATTCTGGCAACATATAGAAACTTGATTCTAATGTATCCATGTTTCTCCCCCCTTTGTGTCTGAGTCTTATAAATCCCAAATACAACGTATAATTATTGTTTTATGCAATCTTATGTCTTAGTGAAGTTAAAGATAACTCCCAGTTTTTACACTTACCCATGTGTTACCTTTTCCCAGCACCTTTTCATTTCTTTATGTAGACTGGAATTACCATCTGGAATAATTTCTCCTGTGTGGATGAGTGGAGAATTTGTCAAGATTCCCCTGTGACTGTCTCAGTCACCATTTCTGTTACATTTATGGCAAGGCTGCTGGTCTATTGCTTGAACCAGTGAGTAGCACAGCTTCAGGCTCTCCGAGCCATTGGTCGGTCCCTGTATGTTTGTTACTGAGGTTACGCTGTCACTGACAATGCAGCTTCTCTCAGGATCCCAGATTAGAATCTTTCTAGAGCTGGTAGTGGTCATAGGATTTCCTCATTCAGCCCTTTCCTTTCCAACACTCCAGAAAGCTTTTGAGCTACGAGACCCCACCATGAGGGTGGCCAGACTCACATCAGCCTCTAACTCAGCATGCTGCTTCTGATGGCACTGCCACTTAGCGTGCGTGTCACTCCATGCTTGGGGACAGTCCTTAGACCCTGCCCTCACCAGGGGGTGGCTCTTCAGCAACCTTGTGAGGAACGTGTGCCTGAGTGATGGCAGGTCCCAAGGAAGGGACAGGGCATGGGGAAACCTGACACATATGGGGCATTTCCTACCAATGTCCAGCACTTGATAAAACTTAATTTTTCAAAAAGCCCCACTGAGGTCCCTGTTGTTATCCACGTATCACCAGATATTAGAGGTCAGGCTTCTTCCAAAGTCTCTGCTCTTTAAATGGGTAGGAAAGGCCCTATTAGCATAGGCAGGAATGCTGGAAGGATTTTCCGAATTCCGAGCCTGGACTTTCATAGTGCCGCTACTCACCCCTTGTCTTTCCTGCTTTCTCTAGAAGGCCAGTCATCGAATCTGAATGTTTGGGATCAGACTGGCATTCAGCCCCCTCGTATGTCCTATCTCCTCACAGTTCCTTGTGGGCTGAGCCCGCTGTGTGCTAGGTCCTCTAAGTGAAGTGGCCCCTTGTCTGCCCCTCCACCAACCATGGAGGGGGGGGGTGTCCTGTTTTTTTGTAAGATTTTGCTCACCAAAATACTGCATTTACGAAGATGTCCTATTACCATCACCTCTTGTTACCAACCGCCGATTAGAGCTTCTGGCCAGCACGAGTAGCCAGTGCTACACTTCCTGGGTTTGCAAAGCTCCAGTCAGGACAGAGACCCAGACCAGTGAGCCTTTGCTGCCTGAGGCACACCCGCTGTTATTCCTGGGCCTCCGTCTTGGGTGGGCCATCCAGTTCAGACTCCATACATGATGGGGCTCAGCGTGGACCCCGATGTCTTGGCACCTGGGACCACGCTGTTTCTAGTCAGTCAGGCTACACTCTGAAGTGAGCCTTTCCGCATAGTCTTCCCAGGCCCATAGACCATCAGACGTGTCCCTCTCATCTTCAGGATGAGCTCTTGCTCCCTGGCCCAGCCCGTAAGGATCTTTATGATCTGCAGCCTGCTTGCTTTAGGTTCACTGCCCTTCCCTCCCCCAGATGATTCCCAGTGTCTCTTGAATAACTGCAGATTTTCTGTCAGTGCCTTGGCCTGGAACACCCTCAGCCTCTGCCAGTGTATGTCTGTGCCACTCACTTTGGCGCCTAGTGCTTTCTGCCCCACCGTGCGGATCAGGGTAGGTCCGGGTTACCCTTCTCGTGCCCAGGCCCTGGGAGCCAGCTGTTTGAATGAAGGTCGCCCAGCTCAGCGTCTCCCTGGGCCTCTCACCGCAGTCTGGCACTGAGCCTGTGCACCAGGACTGCAGCAGAGACCCTCTCTTGCTGGTCTGTAGGTATCTGCATTCATCACTGTGTTCTTGCTTTTCAGTAAGGGAAACAGACCTGGACCCAGGTCTAGATCACACAACTCACACAGATCAGTCTTTTCCTCATCACCCTACTGTAATACCAAGGGGGCTTATCATTTCCTCTTACTGTAAAAACTGGTGAAGGAAGTCTGACTCCCCAGCAGAATGTTAACACTGGATCAGGCATGTTCCAAGGCAGAAGCAGAATCTTCTCCCATTCATCTTACTGCATCCTCCTAGATCCTCCTGTTGGCTCAGAGCAGGGGTGGCTGAGAGTTCACACCGTGGGGCTTCATTCTCACCTGCCTACTTGGAGGGCAGAAGGAAAGAGGGCCCAGGCTTCTGTGCCACCAGGATCTCTGCCCAGGGGGCAGTAGCTGGAGGCAGATTAGCCATTGTCCCACTTTGTGCTGTATTTCCCTTCTCACTCCCCTTTCTAAAACATCCAGTGTAGGATGATTCAAACTGATATTTTCTTAACATTTTATTTCATTTTAGAAAAAGCCACCCTTTGCTTTGCAACATACCCCAGAAAGAGGCATACACAGCACGGAGCCTAACATCAGCAAGCCCAGTGAGCCCCCCACATCTCCCTTTAGGGGCGCTCAGGGAGTGCTGCTCCTGCCTCAGTTACTCAGGCTCACAGCTTTTGCAGAGAGAAAAACTGAGGCAGAAGGTCATGCACACATGATCATGCATTTCCCATTCCTGGGCCTTTTGGAGTCTAGAGTTAAAAATTCCATTACTAAATTATTTTATTTTTTGCAGAGACAGAGTCTAACTTAGTGCCGTGGTGTCACACACCTCACAGCAACCTCCAACCTCCAATTCCTGGGCTTAGGTGATTCTCTTGCCTCAGCCTCCCGAGTAGCTGGGACTACAGACGCCCGCCACAACGTTAGCTATTTTTTTGTTAGTTTGGCCAGGGCTGGGTTTGAACCCACCACTCTTGGTATATGGGGCCGGCGCCCTACCCACTGAGCCACAGGCACTGCCCTCAGTTACTAAATTATTAAGAAAATTTAAAGGTGGTGCCTGGCAGGGCACCGGCCACATACACTGCAGGTGATGGGTTTGAGTCCGGCCTGGGCCAGCTAAAACAGCAATGACAAGTGCAACCAAAAAATGTCCAGACATTGTGGTGGGCACCTGTAATCTCAGCTACTTGGGAGGCTGAGGCAAGAGAATCGCTTAAGCCCAAGAGTTTGAGGTTGCTGTGAACTATGACACAACAGCACTCTACAGAGGGCAACATAGTGAGATTCTGTCTCAGTAACAGAAAGGAAAAAAAAAAAAGTCTAAAACCTCCCCCTAATTCTCTGACAGTAGCCCTGTGGCCTACACTTAGATTTTATCCTGAGTGTATCCGAACACTCTTAACTTCCTGTGTGCTGGGAAAGGGGCTTCTAAGGACTGTGAGTTCAAACCCTAGGAGCTGTTATTCTCACTAAATAGTTTCCCCTTTCCTCTGGCCTTTCTTGTCCCTGCCCCAAACTCATTCTTTTATGGGGGGCCACCCCATCAGCCCTCAGCAGGTAGAATTATTTCCTATCTTGAAAAACAACAGAATCTCAGGACCTAACTCTCAGCAGGGGCCCCAGAGTGTGACAGCCTTGAAGACTTGACCTTGATGCAGCAGTAAGACTGGGCAGCCCTGGCCAGCTTCTTACTGCACCCTGTCTGTCCTTGCGCCAGGTCAGGAGATGAGGGGGGCTGCAGGGCCATAAAATGGCTCCCCCACATCTGAGCCCCACTCCCAGCTGAAAATGGAATGAGATGACATGGTCAGGCATGGATCGAAATGACAAACTGTGACTCTTCTACAAATGTGGAGGTTTATTTCAACAAAATGTGAAAAGAGTGTATTTGAAGCTCCTTGCTCATCAGGGTGTGTGTCCATCGAATTCTCTCTGAGACAAGTGAAGGCTGCTTTGTGAACAAAGTGAACAGATAATGTGGCAGTCTCAGCTCAAGCAAGACTTGGTCAATACATCATACTCCTCCTGCCTCAGTAACCTTGCATGTGTAATGGGCTGTGGGAACATCAGAGCGCTCACGTTCTGTGGCTCTTTCTGATTTCTCCATGTGAAGAATCCCTTGTCCAGGGTAAGGCCTAGTGTGCAGAGCTCCAGGGCTGGGTAGGAGGCATCATGGGCTGTGGGGAGGAAACCCCCTTGCTTCTGTCATCCTTTAGTGGGGAGAGGGGAGGCACACATGCAAACCACCTTGCCTCTGCAGAAATGCCAGGACAGGCCTCCTGGGAGTACAGGACTGTGTGCCACCTGTAGGTGTGTGGGATTTGGTTTAGTGCAAAAAAGTGTAGTGAAATAATGTGATCAAAATGAATCCAATTCTTTCTTACTAGGTAGACAAATAACCAGCAACAGTGGATGTGTCTTCTTGGACTGAGAACTTTTTTGAAGGTGCCAAACACCACCTCTCCCAGGGCAGACTGGCGGAGGCTCTGACCCCCTGGGGGTAGCCAGCTCCGGTCCAACCAGCCCCTCTGCACAAACAGTTCCTGCAGAAAGGGGGAGGTGGAGCTCACTCTTCTGTGTGAATGGCGGGGTTAAGGCTCAAAACTGTAGCAGGTACAAACGTCCATGCCACTGCTTCCGCAATGCCTTAGCGATTTCCTCCTTGGTCATCAGCGACAAATGCAATTAGTTGCACTGTGGGAACCGGATGCTACTCCAGCCCTCATCACTTGCCACTCTTGCTTTAGGAACACCAATGGGGGACTCAGTATGCTCTTTTCTTGAATAAACTGGTTGTTGAAAATAAGCTCTCTCCACCACGCCTGAGGAGGCCCTGCTGCTGGGACCACGAGAGGGACCAGGAAGCCTGGAAGACAGCAGCACCATGACTGAGTGGTAGAGAATCTTAAGGTCACGTGGATTCTGTTTCCTGGCAGCCTCCCCGCTCTGGGAAGGCCAGTTCCCGGTGCTGACAGCAGAGCTGTCACCAGGGTCCTCTCAGCAGCTGCAGGGAGACCTGCTGCCTCTGCGCACATTCTGAGAGCAGGAATGTCGACTGCTTGGAGGGTCGCCCTGGGAAGAGGGAGGAGCGACGTGGAGGCACTAGTACTTTCTTGAAACAATCAAAGCTCCAGGCTTTGTGGTAACAACATCCCAAGTCCTTAAAAGAGAGACCACTCACCCTCTCCATGTGGCATGAGAAACCAGTTTCTACCAGTAAAAGGAAGGGCTGTTCACTCTGGCTGCTGCTCTGCCAGGGCCTCCCACACGTGGGCCGCGCAGCTCCCAGCAGTGCCCAGGAGGCTAGAGGTAGAACCACCATCTTTCCCTCCATCCCACCCCAGGTTGAGGTCCCCTAAATCAAGAACAAGAGCTTGGTCTATTTTCTTTCTTTGCTTCTTGAATCTTTTGCGTTCCCACGGAGCTTGCAGTAGATTTCATGCTCTAATTTTTCTTCATAAATAGGTAGCTTGGTGTGGTGAAACTGGGAATCACTTCTGCTTTCTCTCCAGTGCCCAGTGTGCATCAGGCTGAGTGTCAGGGTAATGAACAATGGACTCGAGGCTTCCTCTTCTCCCCAGAACTCAGCCCCTGCCCTCCTCTGCTGCCTGTGGCTGCGGCTCACGGGGCCAGGGTTTAGTGGGGCTGCGGACTGCCTGGCAGCTCCTCACGTGTCCCGTACTGTGGCCCAGGGACTGTCGGGACAGGAGGGGCAGCCCTACTGTGGGGCAGTAAGACCTCATGGTACGTGCTTGTACCTTTCATTGCCTTCTCAGTCTGGTGCAGGGAGAGAGGATGGCAGCCACAGCCAGGGTAATAAATACTGAACGGGACAGGTGTGACCAGTGGGCTGGAGGGGGCTTTGTGATCCTGTACCCCAGGATGTCATGCACAACCTGTAACAGTCGAGGGGAAGCAAATTACCACTTTGACTCCAGTGCTAGGTCTGCTGTGCCTTCATTACAGCGGTTTCAGTCAAAAAGGCAGGTCTAGCCCTTTTCACCAGAGCCAGGGCAGGGAGGGACAGGAAGCTGTTCCTACGTGGAAGGGGAATCCATCGTGGAGAGGATCCGTATGACCTCTGCTCTCTGAGTGGGGGAGATGTGCTGGGTCATGTGGACGATGGAATCCATGGCAACCTCTGGATTGGCCTGGACCAAGCTGGAGAGGAAGATCAGAGATGGTGAAGAAAAGGGTAGCAGAAGTGTCTAATTCAGGGCTGAAGAACTGTCCAGTAAAGATCCTTGCACAGGCCACTGCAGACACTTAAGTCACTGCCTCAGCTGATTTGTTTTCCTAAGTTGAACATGGCTCCAGCAGCCAAAGTAGTACAAGGTAAACCTGAACTATTTTTCTAAGTTGGAAAGGAGTTTTTTAAAAACCCTGAAAACAAAGATAGTGGAGGCAAGCATGTCACAGACAGCAGAGCTGCGTGAAAGGAATAAATTAGGGAAAAATAGAAATTCGTTGGTCTATACCAATAATGGATATATACATGAATTGGGAGGAGGACTTTTGCTTCTAAGAGGGCATGAGTGGGGCTTGGCGCCTGTGAGCCAGCAGCTAAGGCGCCAGGCACATACATCGCAGCTGGAGGGTTCGAATCCAGCCCGGGCCTGCCAACCAGCAATGACATCTACACCCCCCAAAACAGCCAGGTGTTGTGGTGAGTGCCTATAGTCCCAGCTATTCAGGAGGCAAGAGGATCGCTTGAGCCCAAGATTTTGAGGTTGCTGTGAGCTGTGATGCCACAGCACTCTATTGAGGGGAACAAAGTGAGACTATCTCAAAACAAAAAAGGGGGGGCATGAGTGGTGATGAGAATTGTGGAGGGCATGCTGGAGTTGGAAGGTTATCATTTTGCCACCTCCTCATCATAAAGACAGCATCACGCAGGAATCACCAAGGGGCACTGAATCTCAGGAACAAGACTTTTGCATGGACTTAGGAGAAAATCAGTTGTTATACATTAGAGAAGTCAGGAGACATCTTGACAAGGTGACCACTGTGTGCCACCAGCTGTACCCTGGGAGGGCCACAACCAGGAGGAATGCAACATTCTGGTCAGGATGCAGAGCCTGAATCTAATCATGGGAAAATAGCAAGTAAAATTTAAAAAGAGCATATTCTACAAATGGTAGAGTTTGGATATAAGTTTTTTTTTTTTTGTAGAGACAGAGTCTCAGTTTATCAGCCTCAGTAGAGTACTGTGATGTCACACAGCTCACAGCAACCTCCAGCCCTTGGGCTTAGGCGATTCTCTTGCCTCAGCCTCCCCAGTAGCTGGGACTACAGGTGCCTGCCACAACGCCTGGCTATTTTTTTTTTTTTTTTTTTTTTTGCAGTTCGGCCGGGTTTGCAACCCACCACCTTTGGTATATGTGGCCAGCGCCCTACTCAATGAGCCACAGGCGCCGCCCTAGATAAAAGTTTTTAATGTTAAATTTCCTAGAGTGGATCATCTTACTATAGTTAGAAAAAGGAAAAACTGCACATAGCTTGTGTGTGGGGAGAGCATACCAAGTGGAGTGAGATGGAGATGACGGTCAGCTGGGTATGGGTATAGACAGGGATTCTTTGTGCTACTTTTAGTTTAACTTGTAAGTGGCATGTTTTCAATCTTTTTTTTTTTTTTTCCAGTTTTTGGCTGGGGCTGGGTTTGAACCCACCATCTCTGGCATATGGGGCTGGCACTCTACTCCGTTGAGCCAGAGGCACCGCCCTAGTGGCATGTTTTCAAATAAAGCTTTATAAAAATTTTTGTGTCCCCAGCCCCTACCCCAGGGAGAAGACTGAAACCTCTAGAACAGTGTTTCTCAACCTTTCTAATGCTGCAACCCTTTAGTTCCTAATGTTGTGGTGACCCCCAACCATAAAATTATTTTCATTGCTACTTTATAGCTATAATTTTGCTAGTTATGAATCGTAATGTAAATATCTGATACACAGGATGTATTTAGGTGACTCCTAAAGGGGTTGCGACCCACAGGCTGAGAACTGCTGCTCTAGAAGAATACACTGCCCCTCTTGAGGCAGGCAGCCCCACAGTAGCTGTCTTCCCAGAGTGCTCAGAGCGAACAGTGGGCACAATAAACTAAGCCTGCATTGAGCGAGATGACTAAGGACCCTGGGGAGCAGTAGCTGAGAAAGAATTGTGCATCAGGGGTGTATTTGTATCTGTGGGTCAACCACAGCAGTCTCTGACAACAGCGCGGTGGCTGTGAGATGCCGTCAGCTCATGATTTGTTCTGGAACTTTTAATTCCAGAAGTCAGCCTCACTTCTCTAGGAGCTCCCTGCCTCTGGCCTCACCTGCGGATCTGCTTGAGGACGTAGTCTCTGCTGATACACTTGATGTTTTCCTCTATGACCGAGCGAACACCATCTTCCTCCATCAGCTGTTTCTCCAGCCATTCCACAAGATCCTTGTTATTGTCCCAAACATAGGCCTGCAAAAGATGACTCCTTATCAGACACCAGGGGTCAGGCCAGGCCTGGACACCCTGACCAATATCTGAAAAGCTTACTCGACATCAGAATGGTCACAGTTCTGCCCCCCTCCTGCCCTTCCGTGGACACAAGATGCACATCCGAGGCTTCCACTCGGGCTCTCCTGAGGGTACCGCTGTGCCTGCTCTGCTGCTGTCCTGTCAGACTCCGGGCATCTGCCTGTCCACAAAGGCTAAGAGAATTCAGTGACTTGACAGATCTGAGAGGTACAGTTAAAAGCCCAAAATACTTTAGTAAAGTGTGATTGAAAGGAAAAGGTGGTTGTTTGGTGTTTTGCTTTCAGAGGAACTGAGCTAATTCCTCAAGTGTAAGTTTCTAGTCCCAGCAAAGCCTGGGAGGTGAGGTCCAGACTCTGCCTCTGGTTGTGGAATTCTCCCACTATCTTTCAGTGAAGTATGGAAGGGGGAGACTGATGTGATGGAAGTCTTGTCACTAGGGTAGAGCCACCAGGTCAGAAACCTACCCCCCATTTTATCATCTATGAGAATTTTCAAAGGGGTTATGGTATCTGTAACCCTGAAAGTCTCAACAACCCCTCTTGCCTTTTTTTTCAAGATCATTTAGCTGAGTATTTCCTAGGTAGTTGACTACATAATAATTCAGGAGTGTGTTAGAAGCCTAATAGCCTTCTCCTTGCTCTCTTCTCCTCTCATTTTCTTTACAAATCATTTAGGAATCGTTTTGTTAATGGTTTCCGGAAAACCAAGTACCACCATTAGGGCTCATTCATATTTATGTCATTTTGTTTGGGTAATTAAACACAAAGCTCCTCATTTAAAGGTGCGCTATCCTTCTCTGTTATCACTAACGAAGTCAAAGTCAGAATGACAATGAGTTTGGTGCTGTAAATTAATAGGTGGGTACGTTAGGGACTCTCTGAGGCTTTGAGGCTATGGATGTGGCTGTAGGAAACCTGTGTACAAGCAATGGCACAAAATCCCCAGCTGTTAACTACAGGCCTGCAAAGGCGCAGAGGAAATGTTTTCATCACACCCAGAGATAAGGAGCAGTAAGAAACTGCACGGGGCTGCTGTCTAACTTTCTATTTCATGCCTTTAAAAATAACAGTTTCCTTTCAGACTCTCTCACCTCCCAGCCCTAGGGTACGGGCCAGTTAGCTGTAACTGGTTATTAGATGTCATTTCTTTGATTTCTACATTTCCAAAAATTCTTAAGGAATCCCTTACATTTGAAGGATTAAGGATCAACAACGTGCCTTTTCTAGCTCTTTTTCTGGCTCTAAATTCACCCAGTTGTATGGTGGTAGTGTTTTGTTTTGTTTTCTAGTCTCAAATTCCTGTCACATTAAGATCCCCTGTGCCCTGCTCTGCCTGTAATCTCTGATTAGAAGATGAGCTCTTCTTTAGTTAGGGTGGTGTGTGCAAACCTGAGGGAGCCCTTTCTACCTTTCTGTGCCTAGGTCAGGGCTACTGGCATCCCTTAAGGCTAAAAGACATGAAAATGTTTTGTTCCCCCAAAAAGGATGTGCCACATCAACCCCTATGAAGACGGTGGCACTGTCTTCCCACATGTGGTTGTTTTAGATCAGCCTTGGATCCCAGCTTGCTGCACTCCCCACGTGTGATGAACACCCCTGGACTCCTAACCACCTACATTTTGACATTTCCCCCCATTTCCATCATTGGTAATTTATATTTCTACTCCATGGTTTGAGGACTTCTATACATTCTCCTACTTAAGAAGACTGGGGGTCAGGTAAAAAAAAAAAAACTAAAATAATGAATGCTTCTTGATTTCAGAATGAAAAAAAAAAAAACCCTAAGATTTTTTGATTTACTCAAAAATCCCAAAGCCTTTAGTTTAGGAGAATATTTAATACTCTTATTAATCATTTTTAATCCGTTTGCTTTTAATTAAGAAACAGCATGATGCTTTCCTATCAACATATGCCAGGGAGCAGATTAATTGTGGCTTAAGATAACTCTCCTTGATTGGTGTAATGTATTAGCTAACGAGATGCCTGCTTCTAACGACACTCAGACACCACACTGGAAAGCCAGCTACCCTCCAGAGAAAACCCTTCTGCCTTTGCCTCCTGCAGCCAGAGTATCCTAGGTATTTAAATTAAACATTTCAAAGTTCTCAGCCAGGATTAGAGCAATACATTCCAAGTTCTACAGTTGCTTAAAATCTGGGCCCCATTTGTATATAAACAATCTGCTGTTTACTCAGAGTACAACAGCTGGGTGACAAACACCATGGTAAGGCGGGATTATAGTCCAGGGATGCAAAGGGGTCACAAGTCCTAACCAACTACATTTTTAGCAAGAATAAACAAACTTACATACTCATAGTGCTACTGGTTTTTCTCAGCAGACCTGGGCAGGTTAGTATAATTTGTTTCCTTCTACTGGGTTATAAAGTATATAGTTTCTCCTTGCCCTCTTAAAACAGATGTAAGACTCATTTTTCCGGCCTTCCAGAAAGATAGGTCAACCCTAGTCTCAGGTAAAAAGTCGTATATATTTCCCTCCTTAAAATTATTAAAATGTTGGGTATGGTAGCTCACACCTATAATCCCAGCTACTTCAGAGACAGGCAGGAGGCTCACTGGAGGCCAAGAGTTTAAAACCAGCCTGGACAACACAGTGAGATCCTGTCTGTTTTTATTTTATTATCATTTTTTAGGCAGTTTCACTTTGTCACCCTTGGTAGAATGCTGCAGCGTCATAGCTCACAGCAACCTCAAATTCGCGGGCTCAAGAGATCTTGCCTCAGCCTCCTGAGTAGCTAGGACTATAGGAGCTCACCACGACACCCAGATATTTGCTAGAAACAAGGTCTTGTTCTTGCTCAGGCTGGTCTCGAGCTCAGGCAATCCACCTGCCTCAGCCTCCCACAGTGCTAGTATTATAGGCATGAGCCACTGCACCCACCTTGACCCTGACTCTTTAAAAGAGGAAAAAAAGGGGGGGAATGAAAATGTGGCTGATCATGCCCAGTATTCCAGTTTGGATTCTAAACAAGTGTGACATGCTGGGTTGCTAACCTCATGACAGGCCTGGGACCATATGCCATCTGTTTGACATTCATATCAGAACATTTTAATACCAATAAAATATCAATAATTAAACATCACAACAATGGCCTGCCCTACAATAAATGTTCAACAGACACTTTCTCTCTGCATCAGTGGATAAGTATCTCAGCACTACTCAGCCTTCCTAATTGTATGTAGTAATTAGTCTATCTTATAAAATCTAAATGACCTGTTTGAAAGTTTCATTTCTAACATATTGAATAGCTGTTAAGCCCTCCTTAGACAATGGTTCAGCTGGGCCAGGGAGTGTCTGAAGGGCCTAGTCCTATGAATGTGAGCCTTGATTAACATGCCCTAAAATAACTCACCTTGGAGGCTGCTTGGAGATACCTCCAGCTGGGGAGGTTCCTCCCAGTTCTAACCTTCTAAGATTCCCACAGCCTGGCGGGGTAGGATGGCACACGTATCCCAAGGATATGCAGATTTGGGAAAGTCACTTTCGATGCTAAGAACTACCTGACAGAAGCCCAGGGAGTGCTGTGAGTTGTCTCAAAGGCTTTAGAATATAGCATCGAAAGGCCCTGTGGCCGAGGGTGGCTCACTGGACCCTAATCTCCGGAGAGCCACCCCATCTCAGCTACCTGGGGCATGAGACCTATCCATAGGTATCTGAGGCTAGACTTTAAGAACTATGGCAATCAAGTGACCTTATCAACTGTTTTTTCCTCCATCATCCCCACAAGCATTCATTTCACTGGGAAATCCGGAATGAGAGCTGTGAGTACATTAGAGCAAGTCAAATCAAAGAACGTTTTCTGAGCAGCTCCTGTGCTCAGGTGCCAACCCCCCTTCACAACAAGATCTTTGTTATTTTTTTACCTTTTAACATGCTGTGCTGAGGAAGGAGGGGGAACCTGGCGTATGCTGAGCATCTCACTAAGTGCCAGACATTGTGTTCCATACACCATGTTACTTAAAACCCACTAAACCCTGTGAGAAGCACCATCCCCATTTGAAACATGAAGAAATAGAGGCTTATATAATACAGCCAAGCCAGTAAGTGGCAAAGCTGGGATCCCAGAAGTTTGTGATGTCAAAGCCCAAAGTCTCACTGTTCCATGCAGAGTCCTCATCTCAATTTCTACTACTAGCGCTTGAGGGGGTGCTGTTTGGAAGACCACATGCTTCAGACTGTGGATCTAAGAATCAAGACAGAAAACATGCCCATGATACAAATGTCATGTTCTTATGCCACAATTTAAACCACAGTTCTTGCTATTTCTTTTTCCAGGGAGCTGTAGTGATGCTTTGTTTCTGCCTGCAGTGAAACTATGAACCATAAACTCTACTATTTCCTACAATGTGACTGTCCCAGTGGATTCAAACAGAACCCTATAACTCATAGTACCAGATACCTCTAAGGGAAACAAAAGAATTACATTGCCCAGTTATATAACATTACGGTATCTTCCATTTTCTGTTCTAGAATCTTTTTTTATGATTAAGATTAGAAAAACAAAAAACAAAAAGGCTCAGCGCCTGTGGCTCAAGTGGCTAAGGCACCAGCCACATACACCCGAGCTGGCGGGTTCGAATCCAGCCTGGGCCCGCCAAACAATGATGGCGGCAACCAAAAAAAAAAGAAAAATAGCTGGGCATTGTGGCGGGCACCTGTAGTCCCAGCTACTTGGGAGGTGGAGGCAGGAGACTTGCTTGAGCCCAGGAGTTGGAGGTTGCTGTGAGCTGTGATGCCACGGCACTCTATCCAGGGCGACAGCTTGAGGCTCTGTCTCAAAAAAAAAAACAAAAAACCCACCAGTATGGCTAACAGATGCTTATTATGAAATGTCTTTTCCCACCACAATGAGGATTAGCAAGTCCATTCTTGGTGCAGAGTCAGGGTGTAGACTCCTCGTCTTTGCTCTTGAGAGATACAACTTGACATAATATCTGTCACTATCTGAAGAACCCTCCCTCCTCCCAAAAGGGTGGTTTTAAGCCATTTCAAACACCACGCAGTCTACATCAGCCCTTCAGAGGCACACAGCTTTTGAACATTACAACACTTTCTTCTCTCAAGGGAGCTATAGATTTTATCACCCACCCCACACTAAACTAGGTCCTGCTGAGACTGCAGAATAAGGAAGGAGGTTTCAAAGCCACAGCCCTGACATCACAGGATCACCATCCTTCCTCTCTCTCCTAGGCTGTCTCCTTAGATGAAGCGCTCAGGAGAATGCTGCCTTTTGTAAACAGGGGCAAGGGAAATAACCTCCATTCTTGGGAAGGCCAGTTCCCAGGGTCTCAGACAGCCTCTTTCTGCACTATGGGGCTGGGGTTGTCTTCTACACTTGAGTTCCACCAGAAGCCTGTACATGTACAGTCAGCCAGTCTCTCCATTGATAAGATGCCAGTGACCTATTTCTTCAGACACACTGTCCCTCTGGGAGTAGGACACCCAGGAGCGAGGAAAGGGCCTATCCCCCCACTTCATGCTTGGAGGGAAGCTATCGCTTCTCCTTATCCTTGTGCCTGCTCAGGCTGTGCACATCTATTGGTGAGTTATGTGGGAGGGAGGCAGCGCAAGCTTCTGGCCACACACACACATACTCCATTTACCTAGCTGGTCACTCTCAACTGGAGAACAACCTCTTATTTTACACTCGTGTGATTTTCAATGCCAACTTTCACTAGAAGCTGCCAGTAGCCACTGACAAAATTGTCTCACTCAATTATGATGCCACAGACGACCTTAACCGGAAACAAATGTCAGAGAACACTGTGCTCCCCCAGTGCACATGTGAAATATTCATCTAAAGAAGCTTCTCAGTTGAATCAGGCTGACTTAACACGAAGGTGAATCTTAGAAGCATCCTCATTCACTGGCTTTAAAACTGACGGCAAATCTTGGCCTTCCTCCCTGAAAATGATCAGCAGAGGCTTCAGACAACACTTGCTAGGAAGGGGCTGGGGAGCTCCTCGTGTGCCAGGACCCTTCATCCCTCCACCAATATTCCCACCCAGAAAGATACATAGAAGTATTTTGAGCACATCCTCTTTTCGCTAAAACGTGTATGTGATGTATATGATTTCATCCACACTCTAACTACTAATAAAAGTTAATGCTTCATAGTAAAATTAAAGAGAAATAAAATTTCCGAGTTTTTCTCGCTACCCTTCCATGGATTCTCCTGGGCAGTTCACTGTCCTAGGTGCAAAGGCTGGTGTCCAACCTTAAGGCAAGAGCAGCGGGGACACCGCTCCAAGTCACGTGCCCTCTCAGGGTGGACACTGCCTTCCAGTTCTGATCTGAAATCACACCTGCAGCTCTGGCACCTCTGTCTACATTACTATCACGTCCTCTCAGGCTTTTCCTCCTGTCTCCTGCAGTTTCATCCTCCACACAGCCCTCTGACTGGTCTTTCTAAAATAGGAATGAGGGCATGTCACTTTGCTGCTTAAAATACCTCAGTGGCTTCCCACAGACCTCAGGACAGCCCAAACTCCTTGACACAGCTTCCCCAGCCATGCACGATCGGGCCCTGCCCCTTCTTACCTGGCACCTAACCTCTGAGCCATCCTGAACTATCTGCAGGGTGTTCTTGCCTGCACGCTATTCCTGCTATCCTGCCTTGGAACATACTATTTCTTTTGCCTGAAACATTCCTCCTACTTCCCACCCTCTAGTCCCACCTTTTCCTCTGGTTCATTCCTACTTTGTTTTCAAGTTTCTGCTGAGATACCACTTACTCCAGAAGCATCTCTAACTCTCCTTCCCCATCCCAAAGAGTGGCCAGGTGTCCCCTCTATACTCTAAATGAGTCTGTGGACTTTTAGACAAGCCTCGCAACCCTTGGGTGGGCTGGGAGCATACCATGAAGGCCTCTATGTGGGTGCCCCACCTACCTTCACTGTTCCTTCCACTTCCACAAACCAGCGTCTTAGCATGGCCTGGATCTGGCCATCAGTCAGCTCAGGGTTGGCATTGTGGATTTTCTTCTTGACTAGGTCCTCCAGCAGGAGACGTCGTAGCCGCCAGTAGAAGAAGGTACGGGATGTTTTCCAATCCAGGATGTCCTACATGCAGAGAAGAATAACCTTAGTCACCCCAGCCCTAATCTCTGCTTAGTGTTAGAGGGGACCCCACACACATAAAAGCCTGTTCTCCAGGCAAGCCCTTCACAGAGCTGGCAGTGAGCTCCCAGTATCTCCAGATGTCCCCCAGCCACCTGCAACCCTGCCACCTGCAACCCTGAGCACAGCCATGGGCCTGAGCACTGCTGAGCCCACATGTGCTGAGATGTTCTGAGGAAGGAGCTGTGAGTTCCCAGGTAACCAGAGAGGGAAGAACTGGTTTTGTGCAGATGGCTCAAATAACTTGCAGATCAAATATGAATTAGCTGCTGCTAAAACCTTGACCCTATAGTGGGCACATGTGACTCAGTTTTCCACCAGTAAAATGCAGCTTCCTCCTGAGGAATCCAAAAAACCTAAATATTTTGTGTTAGGATACCTGATATAAGAAAAATGAAAAGCCTCAAGACAAATTGAAAATGGTTTAATCTGCACAAACTGTTTTAATCTGGCCCTAACCGCTTCCTGCTTGTAAGCCTATGTGCATGATACACACACTTCTCACCTGCCTGCGGGTCTCTGAGAAAACCGTAGTACTTACATTGATAACCCCCTTCTCCTGCATCCGGCCTGGTGTATCGTGTAAGTCAGCAAACTGCACGGCTACCTGATGGTAGATGGGAATTAGGAATTCCTCCCGTTCCTTTAACTTGTTCTCCAGATCCTTCCGCTCAAGTAGGCTTAGCTCTGGGGTGCCTGCAATAAGATAAACCTGCCTGTCACACTGTGTGGTGACCAGGAGTGTCTGCACAGAAGCAGCCACAGTCCCAGGAAACTCAATGCTCCCCCCCCCCCCAAGGCTTTTCATCATCCTCCTGTTCTTGCCATTCTTTGCCAAGTAACAGGATTCTCTGAGATGCCAGGCCTGTCCCTCCCTTGCCACAGGTAGCCCACAGGTAGTCCTCTCATCTCTGTGGAGGTCACAGGTGGGAGAATGGTGGTGGCATCCTCTGTTCCCAGGCTTCTCCCTCAGCAGGTGCAAACAGCCACCTGATGGCATGTAGCACCTTGCTGACTGCCAGTCGGGCTTCTCCCTCCCCAGGAGAGCCCAGGGCTGGCATGCTGACACCATGCCCACCCCTGCTGACCAGCATTAGAGCAGCGGAACTGTTCCAAGCATGAGCTATGGTAGGAGAGCTCCCTGAGCTCTGAACACAAAGCAACAGCTCGTTTCCCCAATTACCTACCAAACTTGGTAAGAACCTGAATAACTCCCAAGGCTGTAAGCTGTGGTGCTTCACAGCTTCATCTCAGTTTTGGATACTTTTAACCTCAAATTAGCAGAACCTAATCTAATTAGAGCCAAATCCGTGTGTCCTGTGTCAGCTCAGTGGATCAGCCCCTGGGTTCTGGCCTGGACTACTACTGCCAGAGCCAACACCTGACCAGAGTAACAAAGGTATTCTACTACTTGAGCTAAAGAAGAAGGAAGAGGAAAAGAGAGAAAGGCAATAGACAAGCCGCATTCATATCAGTGCACTTGTAAGTACATGGTACCCTCACTCAACAGGAGACTTTGGAACTCCTTACAGCAAGGAAGGAGCACCCCCCTCAACACTGTCCCAGCGGAGGTGCTGCTATGCTTTGCTGTTCCTCCTAATTACTCTCAGAATGGGATCTGTAATCAATACTGAAAATTTAGCTGTCTGCCTAGCAAGGAGGAGTAAGTCTAGCTGAAGGAGCAATAATAGGTGACAGCCCCTAGTGTTGGGGACAACCTGAAGTGCTTTGTCACCAAAGCTGACAAATAAATACATGAGCACAGGTGATGGGATGCAGAAGACAAAGGTCTATTCCAAGTATGCCTGCCTGGGAACAGGCCTTGTTTTTTACACCACTATGAATCATATGCCATAAACAGCCTTGGGCTGTTAAGTGAGCCGTAGTATTATACATAAACACATGTTAACAGAATAGGGATGAAACTACAGTGTTTTTTTTTTTTTTTTAATGAGTTTTTTGGATGCCTAACTCTACTTTGTTTTTTTTTTTTTTTTTAAAGCCTGGCACTATTTTAAAACTGTGATGAAGGGCATCAAAGACTGTCTTTTTTGTGGGTTCTCACATGGAGGGCAATTGCTGATCTGCCACATTGACCCTCAGACGTGTCAGTAGACTTCCCTGTAAAACAGGTGAACAGCTGCCCCCCCCGCCATGCTGCAGGGGACAGGAACCCCATTCATTCTAGGGGGAGGGGGTTCTGCCTGGAGAACTGATGGGAGGAGGGCTGGCTGGTATCTTTTGAGATGAACCCTTCTCAGATCACCCTTAGGAGGGAAGCAAATATTGTTCCTTCTCCACTGAAAGGAACCCAGATTCCCTGGAGCCACAGCTGATTCCAGGGCTTGGACAGGGAAATTGTTAAGATGAGGCTGGGACATGTTGTGACAGGGAACCAAGGAAGTGCTCAAAAAACATGTCAGAAGAAAGCGGGAGTCAGTGTGAAGATGTTCCCACTGGCCAAATCTTGGGTAAAGAACATAAAAATAAATAATGCTATTTCTTATAAGATAGGCTATTTATGAAATAAGAATCTACAAGTCCATCTTGATATAAATAATTAAATGAGGGAGAGGGGAATACAGTTCCTTCTAGCAGAATAGCAATTAATAAACAAAGAATGATGGAATTAGAAAATTTCTATTTTACAACCATCAGCATTATTGATTCTGCCAAGAGTCATCAATAGATGCCAGAACTAGTGGGTGAAAGTTTGATGAGGAACAGGACAGTCATATAATCTCAAATTACCTCCTTACAAATAACGTATTAATTATAAAGGGGAAAATGGCAACTTTATAGTGGATTAACCTAGGGAATCCAACCTTAAACAAGTAATCAGGAGTAACATCACTAATAATCAGACAGAGGTCACATGTCTCCTGATGAGATCCCCTGAGAAGGACTGAGCACCACTTCTGCAATCTTCCTGTCCAAAATACAGAATCTGAATCTGAGACAAACCTAAACTGAGGACATATGCTACAAAAGTGGCCTGTACTCCTGAAAAACGTTAAGATCAGGGCGGCACCTGTGGCTCAAGGAGTAGAGCACCGGCCCCGTATACCAGAGATGGTGGGTTCAAACCTGGCCCCGGCCAAAAACTGCAAAAAAAAAAAAAAAAAAAAAAAAAAAAGAAAAGATCATGAAAGAAACTGAAGAGTTATTCCAGATTAAAGGAGATTGAAATACTTGACCATGAATTGCAACATGTCATTAGGTCTAAAAAGGTAAAAAGGGGGGCCAGGCACAGTGGCTCACACCTATAATCTCAGCACTTGGGAGGCCAAGGCAGATGGATTGCCTGAGTGCATGAGTTTGAGATCAGCCTGAGACAGAGGGAAACCCCATCTCTAAAAGTAACTGGAAATTGTGGCAGGTGCCAGCTACTTGGGAGGCTGAGACAAGAGAATCACTTAAGCCCAGCAGTTTGAGGTTACTGTGAGTGTGATGCTATGGCACTCTACCGAGGGAGTAAAAGTGAGACTCTGTCTCAAAAAAAAAAAAAAAAAAAAAAGGTAAAAAGCTATAAAGGACATAATTAGGATAACTAGATAAATTGTTAATATAAATCATGGATTTGACAGTAGTGTATCCATGTTTACAGTTCAGTATTTTGATAAATGTATTATGGTTATGTGAGGGAACATCTGTGTTCTTAGAAAACACCCACTAAGTATTTATGTGTAAAGGAGCGTGATATCTGTAGATTACTTTCAGCGGTTCAAAGAAAACATATATGTGTGTGGAATGAGAGAGTATGAACATAGACACACATGTGGACATCTGAAACTGATAAGGCAATGGACAAGACAGTAACAATAGTAAATTTGGGGAAAAAAGCACCAGAAGTTCTTTGTATTATTCTCACAACTAATCTGTAAAATTACATTAAGTGGAAAGTTAAAAAAATTAGGTAAGCTGGGGAAAAGTTTTGCTTGGCTATCCAATGCATAAAATCAATAATCAAAGCTAATATTTACAGAGCAGTGGATGCCATTCAAATAAAGTGATTTATTAATTTTTTGAGACAGAGTCTGATTCTGTTGCCCTGGGTAAAGTGCCATGGCGTCATAGCTCACAGCAACCTCAAGTGATCCTCTTGCCTCAGCCTCCTGAGTAGCTGGGACTATAGGGCACCTGCCACAATGCCCAGCTTTTTTAGGGATGAGGTGGGGGTCTTGCTCAGACTGGTCTCGAACTCCTGAGTACAGGCAATCCACCCACCTTGGCCTCCCAGAGTGCTACAATTACAGCCATGAGTCACCACGCCCAGCCATATAAACTGCTTTATATCTGTTAACTCATTTAGTTTTCACAACAACCTAATGAGAATGGTATTTGTACTGATATTATCCCCATATTACAGGTGAGGAAACTGAGGCACTGAGAAGGTCACAAAGCTAGAAAGTGACAGAGCCAGGACTCAAATGCAGCAGTTTGGCTCCCAGAGCTTTTGAACACTGTGTTACGCTGTGTCTTATTTGCTTCCTTGGGGCAGAAGACAAGTGCTTCAGTAGTAGTATCCCTTTAAATTCAGAAAAGGCTAAGTGATGACGACAGAATCCTGTCTGACAACTCTCAAGTTCCATCTATAACTAAGATCCAGGATAACCTCTCTAATAATTCCCATTCTGTAGGTCAGATTTCCTAGGCTGAGCTAAAATTTAGCTTTTTTTGTTACTTTGAGAGCAAGAACTAACACTACAGCAGGTGTAATCACAGCCCTGCTGCAGCAAGGACATGGCAGGATCGTGTGCAGTTGGAGAAGAGAGCTCTAGGCCCCTACCACGCACTTGAATGCACATATACGTATATGTGGACCGTATACCACTCGGCATTTACTGAGCACTTACTGTGCGCCAGGCTCCAATCTTTTAGGATCATCTAGCTCAGAATTTACCACACACTTCACACTGTTGATGCTACTGACAAGTTGAGCAGTACCTCAAGAGCTTTCCCAGTCGCTTCACATACATTATCTCTAATCCTTGTAACAACCTAACTTTACAAAGTATCTATTTTACAAAAAAAACTGAGGATCTGAAATAGAAAGAGACTTGTCCATTGGCATCTAGCTCTTAAGCAGCCAAGTCAGGATCTATTCTTGATCTGGCTCTTTCCAAAGCCTGAGTTCTTCCACATGAGGAGTATTGGAGGCTGTCAAGCAGGGATCCAGAAGGAAAACCAGCTGGAAAGCTGATTTGTTATGTCAGGGAGGAGTTAAGAGCAAGGCCCAGCATTGGCTATAGAGAAGGGAGGAGGTAGAGGCTGAGGAGAGTGTTGTGGACACAAAGCTTTGGCTTTACCAAGTTGGGTGGATGGAGGATGCTGGCTTCTGGGCCAACAAAGGTCTTGCCTACTCAATCGAGCTATTCCAGAGCTGTGAAAGCATAACAAAGTAAACACCTGTAATGCCCTGGCCCTCCTGAGACTAGGAAGACCGCAGGGCATTCCCACAAAGGCTTCCTTGTTGAATGCCTTCAGTAATGCCCTGACCACAGTTCAGGATCACCTCAAAAAAGCATCAACGCAAGGAAAAAGAAGTAGAGAATCATGTGTTTTTAAAGGCACATGAGAAGGCCAAGGATTTGTGTCCTTTGTTTTTTTTGGGGGGGGGGTTAAAATTTTATTTCTAAATAGAAAAGGCTGTTCTTAAGCTAGTTATACCCTTGTGTTGCACACTGAAGGCCCCTCTCTCCTTGTACAGCAAAGCAGCCAGCCCTGGTAATGATTTAGGGGAGATTAACAAATATGTCAATGTCTATTTTCTGCTTAATTTAAAAGTGGCGTCTATAAAGATTTTTGACTTCTGAACCCTGTTCTCCTGAAAGAAAGAAGGTAAGAATGAGGAGGGGGATAAAGAGTGATTATCCTATCATTGATCGTTTGTCAGGAGCATTTCTTATTCACTGGACTATTGTAAAAAGCTAAGCTCTCGATCAATCCTGTAAGCTCCCTGTACAATTAAATATCTTGAAATGGTTTTCTTTCTTTTCTAGCCAGATTGCAGGGCCGCAGGGTTTTTAGGAAAGTAAGTTGGTGTGTACACGTGTGAGTGTGTTTAAGAATATGCTACAGAGAGGAAAGTCATTCTTTTCTAGAATCCTATTTTAGGTAATGGTTGAAATGGGAGAAGAAAAGTAAGTTGCTCCCATCCCTCTCTACCCAAAACAAGAAGGCACCATGAAATCCTAAAAATGCAACCTTATAAGTTTTTAATGTAAAAAGTTAAATATAGAAGAGCTATCACTAGTCTGATCAAAGATGAGCTAGTATTATAGAGATGTTACTATTTGCTGCTACTGTTTAAGTGCTTTTCATCTCATCTGTGGGTTTTTTTGGGGGGGGAGGTCTTGTTTTTTGTTTTTATTTATTTATTTTGGAGACAGAGTTGCCCTCATTTTCCTGGGTAGAGTGCCATGGTGTCATAGGTCACAGCAAACTCAAACTCCTGGGTTCGAGCAATCCTCTTGTTTTAGCCTCCCAAGTAGTTGGGACTACAGGTGCCCACCCACCACAACACCCACCTGGGTTTTCTATTTTGTGCCCACCACAACACCTAGCTGGCTTATCTATTTTTAGTAGAAATGGGGTCTCCCTTTGCTCAGGTTGGTCTCCAACTCCTGATTCCAAGCAATCTGCCTACCTCAGCCTCTCAAAGTGCTAGGATTTACAAGCATGGGCCACCAGGCCCAGCCTCTTTATTTTTTGGAGACAGGATCTCACTCTATTGACCAGGTTAGATAGCAGTGGCATCATAGCTCACTGCAACCTCAAGGTCCTAGCTCAAATGATCTACCTGATTCAGCCTTCCAAGGCTACAGTGCCCATCACAGTGCCAGCTAGTTTTCCTATTTTTTGTACAGATGGGGTCTCGCTCTTGCTCAGGCTGGCCTGAAGTGCTAGGTCCCAAGTGATCTTGGCCTCCCCAAATGCTAGGATTATAGGTAAAACCACTGTACCCAAACTTCATCTTATTTAATCCTTGCAACAGCCATAAAAGATCACTATCTTAGAGCTGAGGAAACTGAGGCATAAAATTGTTCAGTAATTTGCCCCAGGTCACAAGCTAGGCAATGTGGAGCTATCATCTGGCCCTCCCGATCCTTAAGTATAGCCTTCTTTCTTTTTTCTTTTTCTTTTTGAGACAGAGCCTCAAGTTATCACCCTGGGTAGAGTGCCATGGCATCACAGCTCACAGCAACCTCAAACTCCTAGGCTTAAACAATTCTTTTGCCTCAGCCTCCCCAGTAGCTAGGATTACTGGCACCCACCACAACGCCCAGCCATTTTTTGGTTGTAGTTGTCACTGTTTGGCAGGCCCAGGCAGGATTCGAACCCACCAGCTCCGGTGTATGTGGCTGGCGCCTTAGCCACTTGAGCTACAGGTGCCACCAGAGTATAGCCTTTGACCAAATCCAAACTTTACAGAATAAATCCCTTTATTAAAAGGATTTGTTCCACGAAATTTGAATTTAGCTGAGGAGCCGCATTTGCGAATCTGGAGGCCCACACGTGGCCTTGAGGTGGCAGGTTCCCCACCGCTGGCGGGTTTAAGATTTCGTGCTCCTAAAAACCTTTTAAATTGCCCCACAGCACAGTGGCCCATCAGGCATTCCCTGGAGTAAGGATACAATCACAAGCCACATCTTTCCTCCGTGGGGTCAAAGGTGCAGAGAAACTCCCAGTGGAAATGGCTGGCTGGTCCCTGCAGGAGGCGATTTTCTCCCAGCCCCCAGCTACGTGAGCAGACCACACCCTAGAAGCAGGATGTGGCGGAGGGCAGACCTTCAAAGTTGGAATAAAAACCAGACTGGTGGACTCAAACTTCTCTGTACAGCCAAGGGCACTAAGTGACCTTGCAAAAATCACCTTCCTTTTCTGAGCTCAGTTTCTTGTTTATATAATAATAATCAATCCTAATCTGGCAAGTAGGAGAAAGATTTTACAAAAGAATGTGATACGAAAGTGTTTTCTAAAATTATTCTTAACTTTTTAAAGTTATACTAAGAAGCCTACGTAAATTTAAACCCAATTTTAACTTTTATGGGCCCATCTTCCTCTTCTTAAGAAAGCAATTTGCTTTGATTGGTTTGCTACTTATGATGCTAGAGATAAGAACTAGACCACCCTCCCCAGAAAGCTCCCAAATATCTCAGATATTAAAACATACATCCATACTTCAACCTTGAGACTGAAAAATCAGCATAAAAAAGACTGGAATCTTATTAAAATTCAGAAGTACAAACATAAGTAGCTGTTTAAAAGATCTATGTAATCACATTTTCCATGTTGAAAGAAATTTCTCTATAAAGATAGTAAGATAGGGTGAAAAAACATTCTGCAAAACTATTTCTATATCCATAACAGGTGTGCTTTTCTTTACACAAAAGCATTCTGGAAAAACTGTGTAAATCAGATCCTGTTTTAAATGCCTTAAGGGAGCTATTTTATAAGGAACCCTGCAGTGAATCCTTTGGTAAAGCAAATAATCCTTTTGTAATGGGAATAATTTCTCCCAGTGTATCTAGTTTTTTTAAAATCCCATTTTCATATATCTGCTTTCCTTCAAAGGGGGCCATACCTATCTAAGTACAAGTACATTTGCATATTGATTTTAACAGCAATCCTCTTAGGGGATGTTTAACCCTAGAGTTCCTTGTAATAGTGTTAGGGCTCTGCTGTTCATAATTTTTAAAGTCATTATTATAAAGTCAGACATTTCCAAGTCAGTCAGGAATTTGGAAATTCCTCCCCCTTCAGCCCTGTGCCGGTGATCCCATGCAAACACATCCATGTAAGAGAGTCAGGAAACAAGCACAGAATTCTCTAACTTCTGACCAAGATGTGCCTCTGCAGTCTCTATTTTCCTTTCCTAATTTTCTCTCCCTAAATCTGGCAGATCAGGATACAGGGACCTTGGTCAGTTGAGACCAAGGGGGTAAAAGAGTGTCTCAGACATACACTGATGAAAATTTTTTCTTGGGTTCACTCTAATAAAATGCTTGCCAGGTCACTCTGGCCTAACAGGACTGTGAATCACAGTTTCCTCTGAGGAGATAAGCCCAGTTGTTTTTATAAATATAATCAGATTAATGGATCAGACTAAAATGACCCCTTCTCCCTCCCAGAAAATGCTGTCACTATTGCACTAAGTTGCATCAAGCCAAATGGCTTCTGAATTGGAATGAGGAGGCAGGTTTTCACGCGATCCCTTATCTACCTTCATGATAGAAAACCTTGTATTGTTTCTCATCAGCCTCCTTACCACAGAGGACACAGTGCCACAGTGCCAGTGAGGACGCGCTATGTGCAACAGGTGAGAGTCTGAGAGGCCACTTCCAGGTATGAGTATTGGAACTGCTTTCTTTCCTACTACTCTCAACTTTCCAGGCAAGGACACCATTTTCTGTCTCAAACAAGCGACTGGCTCTTTTCGCTTGGGAAAAGAAATGGGAAAACACAGTTCAGATATCTGATCACTGCTGCCAGAAAAGCAGCTTAACACTCTTGAATCCCTTAACCAAAGGTGGGAGCAAGGTTCCTAAAGATTTTTACAAACAAATATATCCTCCCCCACCACAGTACTCCACCTGTGCCTGGAGCACTCTGGGCAAAAGGATGAAGGATGCTGGGCAGGCTAGAAGGCCCAGCAACCATGCTCATGTGGTTGGGACGTGCTCCATGTAGGTACGGTCACTGTGCTGCCTGGCAGCCTGCCTGGGACCACAACTGAGAATAAGTTCCCCTCACCGGCTCCTTTGCCCAGGTGCTCTTTGTACTGAGAGACAGGGACAGTGGAAGAACTTACAATTGGTTCATAGGGCTGGATAGTTCTTTGTCCATCTAAATTGATTTGTCATTTCTCTCTGAACACAAGAGAAGGGTAAAGATCCAGGAGAGGATCTCAGATCAAGAGGCCAGACAAGAAAGGCCCTCCTGCTCCATAGCCACTCGCTGGCTCGGTGAGGCCGGAGGATGTCAGAAAGATATAAAAAGGCCTGTGAGGGCTGCAGTTCTACTTCCAGAGAAGGAATTTAATTTCTGTACAGCACCCAAAGTGGAGGACGTAATTCTCTCCTCAAGAATTCCACCAAGCCCTGGTTCTGAGAATCTAGGGTCAGAACCAGTTCAGCAATGCAAGACTTTGGCATCTGGCATGTACTTTTCTTTCTCATGTAATTCTTCCCTTCATCTTAATCAAGAATCAATGTATGCACTATTTTTAGAGTTTCTATTATAAACACAAACCTGTAAACTGGTAATTCAGGATGACAGGAAAAGGTAATTCATCACCTTCCTATCTCAACTAACCACATAAAATGACAAAAGGTCACTTTTTAAAATAAAAATTCTGGAGGAGAGGAATGAGCTTTTCAGAAATTAAGTATTACTCATTATCCTGAGAGAACAAACAGTAATTATGTTTTTGAACACAGCCATTCAGTTGTGCACTGGTTTGTCTAAGAGCTCTGTGAGCACACTCCCCAGTACAGAGGCCGATTTGGGACGAGATCAGGAACACAAGATAGCTTGCACTCCTCCAGGCTTTCTCCTAAATCAGATTTTCTCAGTGGAATTGGCTTTAGATTACACAGGGAAAGAATCCTTCTTTAATTTAGATCAGGCTCAGTATTCAGCTGCAGTAAAAAATCTGAGGAAATCTGGAGAAAAGTAGAACGTAGGGAACAAGTTTTCCATTCTGGACTCTGATGTACATTTATTTATTTTGTGTCTTGGATGATTCATTTAACCCTTCTTTTTTGCTTCAATTTCCTAATCTGGAAAAGGGGGTCATTTTCACTGACTTTGGGAAAATGATTGTGGCAGTCTTTGATTCTGGGCATTGTGAAAGGAGCCAAGATCACCACGAACCCCAGAGGACCTGGGTTCATCATATGCACCACATATATCGGCCGATCTGTTGTGTCATAGGTATGTCTACGTGTGTCTGATCTCCCTGAAGACTGCAAACACTTGACAGACAGGACTACTTCTGGTTTGTTTTTTTTTTACTGAACACACTAACGTTTGGAGAAGTTGAACAATTTACCTGCAAGCAAGCTATCCAAGACTTGTACATAGTTATTCCAAATCCACTGCTCATATTCCCAAGCTGCCCAGGACCAGAGCCTGCTTTACATTTAGCAGACTAAGGGTTCTTTCTTGAGTGCCAATTTGGTCAAGGTTAAATAAATATGGTTTTCTTCAATGTAGATAGGAAATTGATAATGAGATGATTTGTAGCAAATGATTAAATGGCAATCACTTGGTGATCTCCTCCCTCTCCCTTTTGTGTGCTTTAAAAGTTAAAAGGTGCTGGGTGAAGGTAGGAACCGTATCACTGTCCTTGAAGAGAAAGAAGCTTCGGCCCCACACCCCTCGCCGTCCAGTCCTACAAACAGGTGTGGACAGGGTCCTTCTTCCTACCACCCAGTTACTCTGAAGAGATGATAACAGCCATTGGGGGGTTAAAAAGAGGCAGTGAACCCCCAGTTAATGAGTAGGAATTCAGCAGGCAGTGTAAGATAAATGGAGCTCTCGCTGCTTCTGCTAGAGTCAGCATGAACTGCGGCCCTGCGGCTTGTTTGTGGCAAATGGAGTGCGCGAAATATCAAAGGGCAGTGATCCAGAAGAAGACCGACTTTGACAAATTTTAAATTGGCCAGAAAGAAAACCAGCAAAAAAAGAAAAGAAAAAATAAAAATAAAAAAAGTAATGTAAAAAGAATGAAAGGAAAAAAGAAAAAAGGGAAGCCAAGAGAAAATTATGTAATTCACTTTGTCCTACAATTGGGGTGTTGCTGCCTTTGTACGAAATTAGTGGTAAAAACAGCAACAACGATCGCTGGATGCTGGGAGCAATTATGAGCCATCTAACTGAGATGCTTATCAGTGGCTGAAGCTTTTAGAGCTCTTTCTATGTACAGCTGTAAGTAACTTGCTCTTGAGTTGCAGTTACTTTAATTAAAGTGTATGAGGTTGGTCAGAAGTAATTATCCTGTTTGGAAAAGAAAAAGAAAAAAAACCACCTCAATAATTCTGGGTGGCAATACATTTTAGAAACAACTTTGCCAATTTCTTGTTTTGTGTATGCATAAAAGGATCAGGCTGTGGTAGGTGAGAGTTATTGGTGGCTGCTGCCCAATAGCAAACAATGAGACACAAATAGGGTTTACTGTAACACAAGTCACTATGTTTGGCAAGCAACCTGACTCCGGGTTTCAATCTCTTGGATGAAGGTCTCCACAGTGAAGGCAAACACTCAAGTTTTTTCTGTCTCTAGCCAGTGAGGAGACAGCATCCACAAATGGTACTTTATTAATTAAATCACTATTTAGAACATAAATGAGTTAGGACCTCTTTTTTTTACTCCTTCCATTCACTGAGTTTCACTCTCTTTAAAGACAATTTCTTGGCCTGGCAAGGTGGCTCATGCCTGTAATCCTAGCACTCTGTGAGGCCAAGGTGAGTGTATTGCCTGAACTCAGAAGTTTAAGACCAGCCTGGGTAAAAGTGAGATCCTGTTTCTACCCAAAATAGAAAAACTAGCTCGATGTGGTGGCGCATGCCTATAGTCCCAGGTTCTCAGGAGGTTGAGGCAGAACGATCACTTGATTCCAAGAGTGTGAGGTTGATGTGAGCTACTATAATGCCATAGTACTCAACCCAGGGTTACAGAGTAAGACTTTCTCAAAAAAAAAAAAAAAAAAAAATCTGTTTCTTTAGACAAACAAAAGCAAAACCAACTAACCAACAAAAAAACTTTGAGCAATTATCTTTACTAACATAGCAAGTAGCTCAATGGGAGACTTGGGCAGAAAATCAGTGTTTTAAAAGAATCTGCAACTCATTCACAATCTGGACTCAATACAGGACTCCCACAGTTTAGTCCTATGTTCATATTGCAAGTGCCTTCCAAAAGCTCTGAAAACAAATGAGCAACAGAGTAATGGCTGGAAGCATCAAGCGCGAATGCTCCCAGGGCTATTGCTGCCGCAGCCACTGTTTGGAAACACACACTGCACAATTTTTACTTCCATTTCTCTAGCTCAGGATGACCCGGAACATTGCCTGGGTAGGGACTCCAGCTTTCCTATCCCATGACACGTACTCTCACATGCCTTAGAAATGAAGCAGGCTGCCTAGAGATGCAGGCAGAAGCAGGATATATTTAACGGTAGCATACTCTCTGCCTGATTAGCCAGTCCCCCAATAGCAACTCCAGCTAATCATTCTCTACAAGGACATCTAGGAAGATGGGCTATTTGTACTATAGGAATATCTGGAAAAAAAAATCAGGTGACTTTTGATTTTTTTAGGGCCCACTTTCCCTACTATTATACACACTATTTCATTCTACCAGGGTTCTTACCATACAGAGGACAGTAAATAAAGATTATCATGAATTTGATCAAATGCTTCAGTGCCTCCTCCCCTGGCCTATGAATGCACTCATTACAAATCAGCTGAATGGCTCATTGATTTGCCAGAAGAACAAGCAGACATACCCAATCGCTCAGCCAAGCGGATGTAGACTGGGTCCACCCGACGCATGGTTTTCACTAGATCCTTTCTGCGGAATTTGATTTCTACTGTCCCTTCTGGCTCCAGAACTGATCCCCTGGATCAGAAAGAAAGAAAACAAAAAAGAAATAGAGGCACTTTAAAGGAAGGAGACAACAGAATGAGGCCAGTTACAATTTGTGGACCAGGAAATAGCTTCATTATGGTTTTGCCCACCCATAGTTCATAAAAATCACCCCAGAGAGAAAAGCAGGCACCAGAGAAGTATCTAAGCGAGGTCTGAGAAAGGCCTAGCAAAAAGCAATTAAAATAATTCTCATTACCACCCCAGTCAACTTCCATCTCAAAGGGAGAAGAACACAGATTCTACCACCTATAGCTGATAAGGGTAACAGGAATCACATTATTTTCTAGGGAAAAGAAGATACTGTAGGCACAGTGGCAGGGAAACTCCAGCACTCAGCCTGTATAATGAGGGGCGAATGCTGACAGTCTGTACCACAGCTGTCCTGCTGGCAGGACTCTGATCAGACATACTAGGCTGGGCCAAACAGGAGGTAAAACATTCTGCCTACTGCTATGGAAATGAGCAAAGTACAAGGTCTCAGGGTTACTCAAGTGCATACTAATGATGTTCTGTCACCAGAAACTTTGCTCTAAACCCCTTTAAGAAAACACTCTTCTATTAAAAAAAAAATTTTTTTGAAACCAGCACATTGTACCCCATGATTGCATTAATGTACACAGCTATGATTTAATAAAAAAGAAAAAAATTTACAGCTAATGTTTACTCTGTACATGGCACTGTTCTCAGTACTTACATATAAAACCACAACAACCCTGTCCAGTCTACATCTATTATGAGGTAAGGTACTATTATGGCCCCCATTTTACAGATCAGAAAACTAAGGCACAGGAAGTTAAGAGACTTGCCCAAAAGTAGCAAGTAGCAGAACTGGATTTGAAACCAACAGCCTGGTTCCAAAGGCTGTAGAGGAATTGCCTCTGATCTGATATTAAATCCAGGCCCAGCTTAGGGCTTAAAAAAAATAATACCCACTTGAGTATAGAATGCTAGCCTAGAGATTTGACAGTAAAGCCACCATACTCTCCTAAGCAGTTTGTGACGTAGAAGGCTAAATTTGGGAGGTGGGGGAAGTGAGTGTTTCAGTAAAATGACTAACATAGGGATTTGCAATGCAGGTGCTGTGGTGCACCTTAGGGACCATCTAGTTCATTCTACAGACACCCCACAGCCCAGGGAGAGTAAGGACTACTTCATGTTTCTTGCTAGTCAGTGGCAGAACTGGGTTAAAAACTTCGACCTCCAGTCTGACAATTCAGTCTTTTCATTTAAATTCACTTTCAGCTCCCTCTGCCACTCACCTAAGAAAGAAATAGTGAATAGGCGTGTCTGAACGACAAATAGGAGTTGAGAGTCTCAGTTTAGGATGCCTGGAAGAGAGGACTTCTTGGTTAAAGAATTGGGATGGGAGATTATACCCAGAAAGCCTGGCTGTAGCCTGGTTTCCCTCTCATGCAAGCAGATACTGTTTAGCAAGCATATTCTTCTGATCTTGGAGTCCTTCGAGAATAGGCAGATTCAAATAAAGTTCTCTAGGTATAATGGTCTCCAGGAGGAAGCCAACAGCTGGAGAGTCCCTAAAGGCAGTGAGTGAATACCTGGTAGGCACACTACCTGCTTTCTCGGTCAGCATACATCTCCATGTGCCGGGGATTGATAGTGGAGTCAATCACAACCCAGGAGCCACCCCGCAGCTCAGCCTGGGGAGGGATGTAAACCATCACAGGCTGGGAGCACTCCCTCAAGCTGTCCACGATGTAAGCACCAAACTTCAGCACTTGGTCATACATATCTATGGAGAATAAGACAAATTAGAAAACATAAAATTCATTTTTTTAAAGCAGTGCTTTCAAACATGGTTCATATCATGCGCACACAGAAAATAAGCTCTATATGGCATACTATGCCTCTATAGGGAAGCTGTTCATGGTCAGAGGTCCTGTCTGGCCACCTTGATGACTAAAGAGATTGGAATCTCTGTCTGTATCCTGCTCAAGACTCCAGAAAATTTTCAAAAGCACAAGATAGCAACAGATAAATACACTTCTACAAAATACAGTGTGTAAGGCTTCCAGATTGCATTTCCACTTTATATCCTTCCGAACTTCTGTACTCAGGGTTCACGGCATTAATTCATACTTGCTCTGCAAACATTGAGTATTTCTCATGTCAATATGTGATCTCTCCCACACATTAAGTTGTTTGTTTTTTTTTTTTACTGTTTTTGGCCAGGGCTGGGTTTGAACGTGCCACCTCTGGCATATGGAACCGGTACCCTACTCTTTTGAGCCACAGGCACCACCCCACACATTAAGTTTTTTGAAGGAAGGAACTATTCCAATTTTCAGTTCCTGTCATACTTAGCATGGGATGAGCTCTTAAAATGTGCAGCTAATAGAATGGATCCTTCCTAAATTTTATTTTCAAAAATTATCTTTCATCTTTGTATTCCCATTGTCCTGCTCAGTGCCTGAACATAGCTAGTGCTTAATAAATATTTGCTGAATGAATGAATGAACACATGAGCATATTCATACTTTGGAAGGAACAGAATGAGAAAGAAAAACAAATTAATTCTTTAATAGTTTCATTTTTATAGGGTATCAATGAGAAAATTTTTAAAAATGAAGGAAAATCACACAAAATCATTCTTTATAATCTCCACCAGACCAAGAAAAGGATCCTGGTGTGTAAATAAAGTGAGTCCTTGGTAAGCTGGATCAGTTATTTATTCCCCAAGTTTTTATGGACTTCTTACCATTTCTCAGCTCACTGAAATCTAAACACTGCTAAAGTTTTAGGTTTATGAGTCCAGATGTTTAATGAGTACTTCAGTGGAGCCACAATGGATCCTTTCTAAACGCCAAATAACAGGTTCAACTGAGTTCGACTTTCTTATCAAAAAGAGGATCTCAATTTGGAATAAATCAATTCTGGAAATCCAAGGCAAAGAAGCATTTTTCAGAAAGTTAAGAGCAAATCAAATAGAAATTGCTTTCATTGTAGTTCTTGGCAAATTAAACTGCCACCTTCTCCAAAGTAAAAATGGCTCTATATACAAACCATCAGTGAGCACTTCACTGCAAAGTGCAGCCTCCATTGCCCCAACTAGCTTATCTGTGAAGACTTCAGAAATTCCAAGCTGCCTAAGGAAACACTCTCCCTACTCTAAGTGGAATGTGTATAGTTATACACCCTGTATATATGATCAGAGCAAAGACATTTATTCCTTTGGGAGGAAAGCAAAGACTAAAAAAATTTACTGCTAATTACACAACTGCTGTATGAAGAGCAGAGAATAAGGGACTTTAAGCGCTTTACGCTAATTCTGTGGTTATGAAAATAATTGCTCAGTTCAAATTATTTTAACTAAATTAATTCTTTAGTGGATATTTCAACCAGTGCTACATAATAAAATAATTGTGTAATTAGCAGTACATTTTTCAGTGTTGCCAAGGGTACAGTCTCAGAACAAGTAACTGAGAAGAGTGGTACTCAACGGTATCATGCTTAGAGAAGAAATGGAAAACATTGATAAAAGGAGAAAATAAAACAATGAAAGATAGCACAAAAAGTCATTCTACCTTAAAAAGAAAAAAATAAATAAAAAGGTAGAGGTAAGTGAAGACAAAGTTTCCAGCCTTTTCACTCACTTCTTTTTTGTTAAAGACATAGCTACATCAAAATCTATCTGTGTGCTATTTATGATTAATGGATTCAGCTGCCAGAAAGAAGGGGGAGACTTTGTTTATAATGTATTTTCATTCTATTTAATTTTAAAAAGCCCTTGATTTCATGGTATATTCAAATAGTTTCGAATGACCATGAGAGTGTGTGTGCATTTTTTACTTTTGCGAAATGGGCTTTAGTTTCTCTTTTTCATTATTAGGGCTAGCTTACTAGGTACCGAAATGTGATTACACATACACACACATATAAATCACTTTATCATTAGAGCATCATCTCATTCATATATCCAAATTACAGGTAAGTAAACTGAGGCTTAGTTAAATAAGAGTACATGGCAGAGACAAGACTCACTTCCAGCTCTTTCTGACTCTAAAGTATAAGTTTTATTATTTCACTCTTTTTTTTTTTTTTTTTTTGAGACAGAGCTTCAAGCTGTCACCCTGGATAGAGTGCTGTGGCATCACAGCTCACAGCAACCTCCAATTCCTGGGCTCGAGTGAGTCTCCTGCCTCCGCCTCCCAAGTAGCTGGGCCCGCCACAACGCCCAGCCATTTTGTGGTTGCAGCCATCATTGTTGATTGGCGGCCTAGGCTGGATTCGAACCTGCCAGCTCAGGTACACGTGGCTGGCGCCTTAGCCCATTGAGCCACAGGCGCCAAGCTGTATTATTTCACTCTTAATTCATCATTTTTAACGCCAGGAAAGACAACATGAGGCTGAGGCAATCTGCTTTCTACCATCCAATAAAATAGGAGGGTAAAATAAAAACCAGAAAAGTAACAAGTAACTGAGAAGAGCGGTTCTCAAAAGAGACTTGAATAAATGACTGAATATTCCTCAATGTTCAGAAATGTCAGAAATTGTACTAATGACACTATTAGCATATGTGATAGCCAAACAAATATCTTTAGGCCCCAAGACTATGAGAAAAAATAAAAAGGGCATCAGGCTTCATTAAAGATGGACTACTTGGGAACAAAATAATGCCTCTGTAACCTGGAACACCAACAGATCCACAACCAACCATCAAAACACCCCAAAAGCAGGTTAATAAAATATAAACGAACACACAAATAAACTGTGCCCTCAACATGCTTGCACTGAATCGCAGCTGTCCAAGCCACATGTTTTGAAAGGCAGGTTGAAACATTTGGCAATAGTCTGACACACAATTGTCTGAAATCCCTTCATATTTTAAGAGATGGAGCAAAAGCACAGCCAAGAACAGCAGGGGAGGAGGGATCCCCAAGGGTTTAGGCTAAAAATCAGTCTAGGGAATTTTGAAGTTTTGCATATGCTGACTGTCAATTCTCAGGACCTGAGAAATGCAACTGGAAATGGAAAATACTGATAGGTTCTTCACAGAAGAGGCGGGAGCTTAGAGCTTTCTAGCATTCTGGGCAGAGTGCATCACACACGGCCTTTGCAGCATGTTCTCAGCCCCCAGGTACCAACCCCGCCTTGGGCCTTCATTGTTACACAACATGGCTAAACCATGGCAGCCACATGTACCGAACACGGGCGCAGTGTGGCAGAGTGTTTCCATAGCCCCGCTCTCTCAAAACTGACAGAGATATTGGCTTGGGCAAGATTATCTGTTAGAAGCTGAAGGTAAACATTAGGAATACACAAACTGCACATACACAATTCCTCTCATGAGTTCATTACAGCCAGCTGACACTGTAGTGCAACATCCGAGTAATCAGAGACTTTAAAATAGACTTTCATTCCAGTTAAAGTTTTCAATAAATGTTTTTTTATTGTTATTTATAACCTGTCCCAGGAAAAAATAATAAGTATAACATGAAAAGCCAACTGAGAGTGACCCTGTAGCACCAGCAGTGAGGCAGCTTAATATCACTGGGATTTGCATCCTATCAAGCTATTCATGCTGAGGCTGGGACCCTGGTGCTAATTTCTAGTAAATTTCACGCTTGATGTCTCCCTGTTGTGGGTCATTGCCGGTTCGTCTAAATAAACTGCTTCCAAATGGCTCTTCCATCTAAATATTCAGCCAGTTTTTATAATTTAATTTTGCATTATGCTGAATAGCCTTCCGGCCAGATAGAGCTCATTGGAGAAAAAGCACCAATACCATCTTGACATGCTTTTATTTATTTATATTTTTACTGCTCGAATTAGACCTCCTAGGCTGACTAGTAAAGAGTTTTTTTTTTCCCTCCACTAATGTCAATTTTCAGCATAGCAAGAGCTGTCTCTAATCTTTTCCTACTCATTACACACAATTTTGGAGTCATTTTACCCACAGTGCAGTCGGCTCCTGGCTGTGTGTTTGTGTGCACTGAGGGATGGCATAATTGTTTATTTTCCCTCCCTGCATAATCCCCAGCCAGTATTGAAACCAAAACTGCAAACATCTCCCCAAGGGATGTGGAGAATGACAAGAGGTTCTCAGTTTAGGTCTCCTTACATGAGATAATATGTAGGAAACATTCTGACCTCTATGTAAATGTGAAAGGTGCTGTTCCTTCCCCTCCTACTTCCACGGGCATCTATTTTTCCCAAAGCTTATTTGTCTTATGCGATATGTAAAAGAATGCTTCAGCACCAAAATTCAGAAGACAGAACTGGTCCTGGGCTATGTCAGGCCAGTAACGCATTTCTGACCAAGGGAGGTGGGAGGGAGGGAACGGGAAGTTACTGCTTAATGGGCACAGAGTTTATGTTTGGGATGATAAAAAAGTTCTGTGTATTGATGGTAGTGATAGCTACACAACCCTGTGAGTGGATTTAATGCCGCTAAACTGTATACTTATAATCGGTTAAAATAATAAATATGTGTATTTTGCCACAATTTAAAAAAATAGTTCTTTTGTGAGCTCTTGAAATTTCTTTTCACAATAACCAAGGGCATTCCCAAAGCAGAGGGGAAATAGGTAGATAACTTTTTTAGGCGTCTCGACGTTCCATTCTTGGAATATTCTAGGAAATGGGTATCTCTCTGGTCCTCTAAGATCACCCAACTCTGTTACAGGGAGTCAGATCTACCTTCCTCTCCACTTCCTCTCCAGTTCCGCCACTTTCTAGGAATGATCCTGGGAAATTTATTTAACCTAAGCCTTAATTTATGTAAAATGAGAATAACAATATAACCTAGCCTGTACAGGTACCTAGGGTAATTATGTACGATAACATAATACATATAAAATGGTTAGCACAGTTCTGGTGAGAAGAGCTCAACGAATCTTAATTGTTGTTCTTACTGTTATAGGGCTAGCAGCCAATGTGAGCTTGAGCCAAATTATATAGCAGGATTGAAGCTTTTCCTGGAAGTAACACTTAGGAAACTTTTGAACACTGAGCTCCAATAAGGATAGCCAGGATGAATCACTCTTAGGCGGTATCAGGAAAGGTGCCTTGTCAGTGATGAACGCTCCCCACCCCAATCCCCGCAGCAACCCCACAACAGAGAGGTAACTAATGAGTATGGCATTGCATTCTCTTAACATAAATATTGTAGCCAAAGAATTTGAGACCAAGTGAAATGAAATGCCGAGAGATCCTCATATGTATCAATGTCACCAGCTTTGATATGTACCATCCTGTTTTGAACACCCTGGCATTTTGTTTATACATTATGGTTCTATCAGTCCGTTTTAAAACATTTTTCTTGTCTTCTTGAGACAATGCCTGTTTCTGCCCCATTTTTGGTTTCTTCTGAGGTAGCCAACATAGTTCCCTACACGTGGAACTCAATAGAAATGGGTAGGATTGTGTTTAACCTATACTCTGATTTTCTCATGACATTTCCACTGATTCATCCTCTTAGTATTTTTATTTATTTATTTATTTAATTATTTATTTATTTTTGAGACAGAGCCTCAAGCTGTCACCCTGGATAGAGTGCCGTGGCATCACAGCTCACAGCAACCTCCAATTCCTGGGCTCAAGTGTGTCTCCTGCCTCTGCCTCCCAAGTAGCTGGGACCACAGGCGCCCGCCACAACACCCGGCCATTTTTTGGTTGCAGCCGTCATTGATGTTTGGCGGGCCCAGGCTGGATTCCCACCCGCCAGCTCAGGTGTACATGGCTGGTGCTTTAGCCCATTGAGCCACAGGCGCCGAGCCCGATTCATCATCTTAGTAAAAAAATAATTTATCTTGACAGTCTAAAAAAGTATACAAACATTAATTAGGATGTATATTCCAAGTCTCCCAAGAAAAGTGTAAAATGTAGTAGTTCTTTATGAAATATAGGCAAAGTACAACTTTTCTTTCTTTTTTTTTTTGAGACAGAGTCTCAAGCTGTTGCCCTGGGTAGAGTGCCATGGCGTCATAGCTCACAGCAACCTCAAACTCTTGGGTTTAAGCGATTCTCTTGCCTCAGCCTCCCAAGTAGCTGAGACTACAGGTGCCTGCCACAGCACCCAGCTATTTTTTGGTTGTAGTTGTCATTGTTGTTTGGCAGGCCCAGGCCGGGTTTGAACCCACCAGCTCTGGTGTATGTGGCAGGCACCCTAGCCACTGAGCTACAGGCATGGAGCCCAAAGTAGAACTTTTCAACTAAGAAAACAAAAAACTGACCTACTCTACATTTTTTCCAGGGAGGCCTGGCCATACAGGACTCTTCCTAGCCAGCTAAGGGAAAACTGTTCACAAATTATTTTAAATACCTCTCACTGACCATCTGTAAAAGGATAGCTTCCCCAAGGTTTCCTCCTTCAGAGGTAAGGGGTGCTCCTGCCCTAAGCTAGTTCTAGCTACCCTACTGAGAATTCATTGTTTCACATTCTTTATGTCCATAGCATTCTCTAATCACTTTATTTATTCCAACATTATCATCAGCATCTCCCTCCTTCCATTCCCCTACCTCCTTCTACTTCTTCAGAATCCTGAGTTCTCTCCAGATGAATGAAGTTCACGCTTATCAGTATACTCTCACACCTTCCAGGGATGTAGTCTCTGGCCTTAGCATGGCCATGAATCTCTGGCCACCGCAAAAAGAGCCTCACTACCGTAGGTACCCAGTCTGTTTCATTGGGCTCTCCTTACACTATCCACAGTATCTCTGAACATGGAGGATTCTCAGTAAGGTGCAGTACTGGCTGCCTAATCACTAAGCAACTCCCATCCCACGGAGTTGAGCCTGTATAATAATGTCTAATACGTGTATGCCAGAGCCACAGGCCCAGAGCTGTTAGTGGATAATAAAAAAATATATCACAAATTGCCACAAAGAACAGCCTCTGGTACAAAAGTTGTTCATTTTCTTCTAGTAAATGTTAATTTCAGTATCTGTCTTGGTCACTGTAGAAAATTAAGAGTAGGCTCAGCGCCTGTGGCTCAACAGGCTAAGGCACCAGCCACGTACACCTGAGCTGGCGGGTTCGAATCCAGCCTGGGCCCACCAAACAACAATGACGACTGCAACCAAAAAATGGCCGGGCGTTGTGGCGGGCGCCTGTAGTCCCAGCTACTTGGAGGTGGAGGCAAGAGACTCGCTTGAGCCCAGGAGTTGGAGATTGCTGTGAGCTGTGATGTCACAGCACTCTACCCGGGGCAACAGCTTGAGGCTCTGTCTCAAAAAAAAAAAAGAAAATTAAGAGTAACATCAGAAAAAAATATGACCAGAAAAGGGGGACAGAGACAAGCACAATCACATTTCCACAGGACCATCAGAATGCTCCAACATCTACCTAGGAAACTAAATCACAAGAGTAGCTCACCTAGATCACACTAATATATTATTAGGAAATTTTGTGTAGAAGTATGAAACACTGTATTTTTTTATTCCAGTTGGAATTCAGAAGATAGCTGAAAGGAGCATAATCCCCCCCAAAGCCTAGCATGCTGACACCCATGGGCCCTGCCAAATCTCAACCCTCTTTCTTCACCGTAGGGTGCCCTGTCATCAGTGATGCCCTGCAGCCCACAGCCAGGCAAGTCACCTTTCATTCCACCAGAGAAGCCTCTCCAGTTGGCAAAGACCATCAGAGGCAGCCCTTCCCGGTTGAAGTCCTTGATAGCCTGGTAGGTCTTAAACGCAGAGTCTGGGAACCAAACCTGGCCGGCCTGCTGGATTATCTATTGGGAAAGTCAAAGAGGCAGACATGATTAACAACATGGTCCGAGAAGAAAATCTCTTTAAACTAAATAAGATTTTTCTGATTAAAAACTGAAAACTCAAAATCAAACTAAGAAATAAAAACTATTGTTCATTGGAATCATCTTTGGAATAAAAAAGAAGAAAGGAGATCCTGGATTTCTGACCTTGTTAAATACTCTTTTTTTTAAAGTCCTGATTGTACCACAACTGTTTAGTCAAAGTAAGAAAGAAACAAAACTGCTTCTTATGGAAAATAAAAGACCTGAGAACCTTATTCTAGGCTTCTCAAAGGCAACTTTAAATGGCCCCATTACACAGCTCCTCAAAGCTGGTCAACTGTACAGTCTCCAAGTCCTTTCACCGATGTGCTTAGTACAGCTTTTTCTGAACTGTGATTAATCAACAGGCCCTTGACGTGACACTGCTCAGTAGCCTCCACTCTGGCCTCTGGATGGTGTCAGGATGTGAAAACGAATCCACCCTTGTAGAAAAAAATGGACCGTGGTGTTTACACTTGGCATTAGGGCAGACCTCATTCTTAATTCTAGCTGTAGCTTTTCCATGTGCTTAGAGAATAGGGGGCCAAACAGCCCTCAGCATTATCTCAGCTGCCTTTCTATAAGACACCTCCCCCCAAAAGTAGACTGTTTTCTAGCATTGACAAGACCACTGTAAAGACCTATTTAATTTCTGGCAAAATTTAGCTTATAGTCCATCTAGTCACCGTAACAGTGAGTACATGATGGCTGAAATCATTCCAGATTGCTGGTGCCCTTCCCTCTAAAACTGATGGTTTATAATCCTCCTGATATATCTGCAGGCACTGAGGAAGGGAAACAAGCTCCACGCACAGGCGCAGTGTACTCGAGGTGACCTACCTTGGCTTCAGAATCCAGGTTTGCAGGATCAGCTGGGATACTTAGTTCTACTGTTCGGGTTTCTACAGCAACAACTCCCACAGGTATTCCTCCTAGCCTGATAAAAAATGAGCCACATAAGAACTCAATGTATGTCAGCATTATAGCCTGTCATTTATTTTCCAATGCCACATCCGAACATTGTGGGGGTGTGGCGCTAGAAACAAACACAGAGAGCAGGAAGGAATTTGACTCTTCTAGGAGTTAAACCGGAGATTCTCTGGATTTGGTATTTACTCTGTAAATATGGTGGGAAACCACCCTCAGCATCACTCCACTATTTTGAAATGCTCCAACATAGGATAAATTTAAACCAAGGGCTGTAGCGGGGGAGCCTCTGCGTTTACACTCAGCAGCCTAGCTCACACACATACCTTAACTTCTGTAGCTGCCAAATGAAATTTCTTAGTTTCATTCTCTTCAGTGAAGATGGGGGAAATGGTCTGAAACGTAGTAGGAACGTGAAACTTTCCGTAACTTTTAATGAGTGCTGGGTTTGCTAGAATAGGGCTGTAGTTTTCTATGAAATATTAATAACATAGTTCCATATACAATTTGAGGATACAGTAGGTCTTATCATTGGGCATGTGGATGGGAAGTGGGTAGGTGTGTTATTAGGCAGATGAAAAATATGTGCCAAAAGTAGGGAAGTGGATAAATAAGCCCTCAACTTTTTCCCTTACTGGAGAAGAGCAAGGAGGAAGGGATAATTTTCAGTAGTAATCTTGGTGAAATCCATATTTGAAGTATGTATTTAATCTCATGTTAATCTAAAAAAAAAATTTTAGGAGCTCAAAGCCTGTATTTATACTCCATGTGGAAAAGAGATAGTGGGAGGGGGAGGGGAAGAAGGAGGGATGGATGGATTGAGGGAGGGAGGGAGATATAAGGTATAGAGTAAGTCTTTACTCAGAAAATGTGATTTAGTCGTCACTCTCTCCATTGCGTTCTGTGGGGCTGGGGCTGGGATCGGTTACAGTCTCCCATTTGCCACAGCATTTCCATAACAAACTTTTCCATGAAGGATGGCCTTTGGTTGTTAAATTGGCTACTGGAAATGGATTCTTGTCATCACTAGATGCCTGACAGGGGCCTAAGTGGAGACCACCCACCCCCTTGTCACTTGCCTGCACTGAATCAGAATCAAAAGCCCTCTAGACAACTAGATAATGAGCAAGAGGTACACAGGAGGGTTTAGAAATATTTCTGTTCACAATGATTAACAATCCAACTGGAAACTTGTAATTGCAAAAGCCACCCTAAATCGGTAACTTATAACTTATATATTAGGGCCCATGTGACCTAATAAAGAACATCTTTATCCGAGTATTACAGTTATTTATTGAACTTGAAAACAGCTCAGAACAACTTCTGTTTTCTATTATACTTCATATAAATTTTATCAGGCCAGCACATGAAGATGCTACATCTTGTTTTATAGTGTGTCCCTGGACAAGGTGCCATGGAATAATAAAAGACAATTTACAGCCAATAGCACACATATTCCAAACATACATACCAAAGATGAGTTTTGGCAGCACTTACAGTAACAATCCCAGAGGAATACATTTATATTTATTTCTCGAAGTGCCATTGCTTTCGAAAGAAGCTAGCTCCATTTGTGTTTTATATACTTGTGAGCATGTGTATGTGTTTGGAGTAAGAAGCCCTGAACTCATCAGAAGGAAGGAAAGGAGGAAGTGAGAGTGAGTGTTGCAGTAAACAATGGCAGAGCTAACCAAAGCCAAGCCTGAGTGATCTTGGTCACAGGGCAATCCTTATTCTCCTAATCATAAATGTAAAGTATCATTCCCTCAATTCCCATGGGGAGACCCTAAAAACCTTAATAAAGGTTTGGCTTTGTGAGGCTTAAAATCTGTCATATTTTTTAGAGGTAGGAAAACTGAAGCAGAATAGGTAAGAGACAAATGCTCAAAAAAAGTTGGATGCTACTTGACAAGCCAATGGTCTTGGTAGGGTGGGATCTTGAGTACATCACCTAGCTCCACCTCTCCAGTGGGAATTTTACCAGGCACAAAGAATAATTCTCACTGGGATCCAGAAGCCTGGGGTGAGGAAAAAGACCCAAAACTCTCGAAAGAAAACAGGCAGCTAGTCTCTTGTGAATTTCAGTTTCAGCAGACTCCAGCCCTGACTCCTGTTCAGGGTCACTGTGGAAGACCCAAATTCCAGATGGGATTTGCCATCTGATGGCTCCTTGTCACTAGCAGCATGAGGCATACTGACTGGCTGTACTGAGAGAACCACAAAACTAGAATTATTTTCAAGGCTAGAATCTAAATCTCAATCCAATGTGGCATGTTTGAGAATCTTAAACAGGTGCCACTTTTCAGCAAGATAAGGAAAACTGATTGCCCCCAAAGGAAGGTGAGCTCCAGATGCCGGCCCCTTGGCGGCATGTCTCCGCAGTGCAGAACTAGATTAAGATCAGCCTTGGCAGGTGCTCGTTATAGAGAGCGCTATAGATTATTCCGTGCAGAGCTCTCTGTTGAGTGAAGCACTTCTTAGAGTGGGTATTAAAATTTAATAGAAACTTCAATTTCCCACTTGAAAAATATGGGTATCCCAGCAACCTACTCCAGCTTATTTTACTCACTCCTGTTTTAGGTAACCTTTTTTTTTTTTCTTTTTTTTTTGCAATTGAAATCTGATTATAATCCAATAACAGTACATTTATTACTTAAATAATCTTGGTGCCATGCAGAACTTCTCTCAGGTTATACAGAGAAGCAGATGAGTCTTTGATTCACTTGTCACCTATTCCCAAGAAAATGCTCTTTGGGGGGATGGGAATTCATTGGTGGGCTGTGGCTATTGTAGTTGGGCTTTACAGCTCCTAAAGAGCTTTTCTTGCAGCATTATAAAAAGGAAGTGTTGTCAAAATCAGCCTTCAGATTAAATGCATCATTGGAGTAACATAGGAAATGAACCCTGGGAACCAGCACTCCAGTTATGCTGCCATGGGTATGGCTATAATCCAACATTCTTAGAAAGTTTAGACAAAGATAGCATTATTGGTAAAAATCTATAATAGCCCCAGGCCCTTCCCCCCTCTTTAGTTAAAAAGAAAAAGAGCTCCAACACAAAGGACTTCTTACCTGGCCCTACCAACCACCACAGTCTGTGCCCAAGGCTGCATAATCTCTGAGAAAGAGCCATAGTCAAAAAATCCACTCAACCATTGACCTTTATGGGCTATAGAAGGAAAAGAAAGAAAACAAAGAGAATTGAGATGGTCAATCTGTTGATAATGCACTGGAACGGATGAATTTAAGGTGGGGAATTATTTTGGGGAGTCTGTAATGTTAACTATATTATTTTGCAGTTTGGCTGAGGCCGGGCTTGAACCCGCCACCTTCGGTATATGGGGCCAGCGCCCTACTAGCTTAGCCACAGGAGCCGCCCACCATATTATAATAGATGTAAACATTAGGCAGCCGAGTGTTTATCTGCCTTCAGACATCATCTCCTATTTCATTTGCTAGTCTGCATAAAAAGAATCATTTATCAGCAAAAGCATCATTTATTGTTAAACGATGGGGTTCAGCTAGCAGAGAGAGTTTGCATGCTTTTAAATAAATAACTTGGCTTTTTTCAAGACACCACTACCATTTGTCAAAAGGCAGCCAAGTCATTAAAGACTTTTTAAAAATGTCTATTTTAAAACTTGCCTTACAATTTTGTTTGATTCCACTGATTTTCTTTTAATGGAAAGCTGAAAACAGCCAAATGGTAAGTATTTTAATGATCAGGTGAACACCCAAATTTATGGAGTGAGGAAGGAACTCAGTTTCTCTACTAGAAAAGCAATAAGATATATCTACTTTACTTACAGCTGACAAAGTACAATCTTTCTATAAGAAAGGCCATGACCACATACTATTGACAGAAAGCAAAAATAAAATAGTTAGATGCACATACTTAACCTCCCTCGCACATGGAATTTCCTTCACTGGTAAGACACAACTTTTTAACATCTTAGTTTAAGAAAAAACCCTGTTCCACAGGTATGAATGTTTGACCAAAGCCCCATAAAAGCTTCTGCAAACAACTGTTTCCTAGTTTGCCCTCTCAGCTCACGGTTTCTCAGTGATTCTTCTAATTTGAACGTGGCCCTCCACCCCCTAAAAACCCACGTCCAAAACCAATTAAAAGTAGAGATCCGAGCAAGCTAACCTCTGCTGACTTAAACAGGATGGAGAGTGTTTTATCAAGACTAAACTTGTAATTACTGTGTTCTACATTCTTTGCCTCTATGGCCCCAGTGTAAAATGTGATCATCCATTTCAAAATTATCTCTCTATCGTGAGCCCAAAGCTGATCGTTTAGATTCTGGTCTCGTGTTGGGCGTCAGTTTGAAGAATATCACAGCACTATCTCCTCTAATAAATGACTTTAACTTTTCACCTAGAAGATATCTGCTTTAACTTATCACAGGGAATCATCTGCTTTCTTTAACGCTTCCACTAAATTAAAATCTGAAGTCACTCGATTTGGGAGCGAGTGTTAGCTGCACATAGACAGCAGGATGAATTACTAGGGAGTCAATGAAAAAATATTGTCCAAAAAACAGAAAACTTAGTTTATCTCAAATTTCATTTTGTTCTGTGGATTTCATTAACAATAGCTAGGATGATGCCCATCTATACATACATACTTCTATTCACCTCATGTACAAGGGGCTAAAATTTTGATGAAAGTTCTAAACCAAATTTCTAGGTCCATCAGAATATTTAAACTTTAAAAGCTCAGATCATTTTATGATTCTTCTAAAAACAATGACTTGAAACTGCAGAATTAATTTCATAATTTAAATGTTTTCTTCTTTTAAAACCCTCCTGCCTTATATATTGTTTAGGGGAGTGGGGAGTCACTGGCTATTATTGTTCACTGGTTCATAATCTTCAAAGAGCAGATTATATCCAGTTCAGACACAGAACTTAGAAATCAGCTGAAATGGGTCCTCATATTTCCCAGGACAACACCACTGAGTCTTGTTCTGAATCTGAGTAAAAGTAAAATTCCCTTCTCAGAAAAGTCCTAGATTTTAAGGCTGATAGGTATCTTAGGTTCACAGTTCTTATCATAATCATAGTATAAATATAAGAGGAGGGGAGATGATTACTATGGGGATTTTCTTGGCTACGTAAGAAAAACTGTTTTGTTTTATTAAGATTAACAAGAAAAGGCATTATAGACAACAGGTAAGATTATAAATTATAATCAATGTTCCTCTGATGTTTTTCTATAATATCTAAGGTGAGGCTTCATATGATGGATGCCTCTGCTTCTAAGGAATAGCTGTGTGACCTTGCACAACTCACGCAGCTTCTCTGAGTTTCTAATGGTTATCTCTCGTTATCTATGAGAGGTAGTAAGCTCAAATAAGATAATGTATACAGAAGTGCTTTATAGTCCCACCCAGCTTAGAGTGGCTGCCCACAAAGGTTTATTAAGTCTTCCTTATAAAGACCTCTGCCTCTCAGCAAAATCACAAAGGCTCTTAAATGTAATGAAATATCTTTTGCAATCCATTCTACTTTTTTTTTTCTTTTTGAGACAGAGTCTCACTAGGTCACCCTCAGTAGAGTGCCATGGCATCACAGCTCACAGCAACCTCCAACTCTTGGGCTTAAGCAATTCTCTTGCCTCAGCCTCCCTATTAGTTGGGACTGTAGGTGCCCATCACAACACCTGGCTATTTTTTTTTGTTATTGCAGTTGTCATTGCTGTTTCAGCAGGCCTGGCCTGGGTTTGAACCACCACCTAGGTATATGTGGCCAGTGCCACAGGAGCTGCTCCCGTTCTACTTTTATATATAGCTTTCCCTTGAATAGCAATAAACATGCAAAAAGAATATATACTTCCTCATACAAACTAAAAAAAATAGATTAGACATGTAGCAGGGGGATCTAGGACTCCAAAAAAGAACCTCTCATAAGTAAGTTTCGCTAGCACAGCAAAATGGACTGATAAATGAGAACATATGTTTGCCTTATGTAGAGTTACTGGCTTTTTTCTGTTATTTTTAAGTTACGTAAAATCAGCCCAAAGACAAAGGGATAGATTAGATAAACCTGGAGGGAGGGCCTGTTCTCACTCTATATGTCTATAGAATTATTTATTTATTTATTTATTTTTTGTAGAGACAGTCTTACTTTATTGCCCTTGGTAGAGTGCTGTGGCATCACACAGCTCACAGCAACCTCCAACTCCTGGGCTTAGGTGATTCTCTTGCTTCAGCCTCCTGAGTAGCTGGGACTACAGGCGCCCGCCACAACGCTGGGCTATTTTTTTGTTGCAGTTCAGTGGGGATGGGTTTGAACCTGCCATCCTCGGTATATGGGGCCGGTGCCTTACTGACTGAGTCACAGGCGCCGCCCTATACATCTATAGAATTTAAAGGCTTGGACAACCTCTTCATAAGTAACTGATCTTACAAAGTAACCTTACTTTAATAACTGAAACAAATATCAATACTGTTACTTATAGCATAAGAAAAGAAGGTAAATGCAGGGTAGATGCTCAGCAGTACTTGCTGAGAAGGGTAAAGTCACACTACATTTGAGGGTCTCAAGACATTTCCTAAAACTGACTTGATCACTCTCAACATGATTCTAGGGACTAGATGGTCCAAGATTCTAGTCCTATAAGTCTATGATTTTATGGATTACTTTGAACTGTTTTAATGTCTTTGAGCTCATTCAGTAATAAGTGCTTTGATAACAGAATAAATAAAAGAAATTATCTTGGTCACTGTA